>PJEM01007254.1:87670-98698 GCA_004023845.1 Helogale parvula | reverse complement strand
GGTCGGCGGACGTTCTCGCGCAGGGGCGTGTTGGGGGCGAGGTTGGTGGTGTCCTCCCTGAGGCGTCTTCGTGCAGGGTGTCCACGTGCGGGGCGTGGTTGGTGGGGTGTCTTCGCGCCTGGGTCTGGTTGGGGCGTGACCGGAGGTGTCTTCTCCCGGAGGTCCTGGTGCGGGGCGTGGGCGGAGGCGTGGTAGGCGGGGCGTCCACGAGCGGGGGCGTGGTTCCAAGGTGCGGTCGGGGCACCATAGGCAGAGCACGGTCTGGGGGCGTCCTTGCGCGGGAGCAGAGCATCCTCGTGCAGGGGCGTGGTCAACAGGGGCGTCCTCGCTCGGGGAAGTGGCCGGGAGTGGTCGGCGGGGCAGTATTAGGGGAGTCTTCGTGTGGGGGAGTGGCTGGGGGCGTGGTCGGCGGGGTGTCTTCGCTCAGGTGTGTGTCGGGAGTCAGAGTCAAGCAGGGCATCCTCGTGGGAGGGTGTGGAGGCGGGGGTGGTCCGCGGGGAGTCTCATGCAGGGGCGTGGCCAGTGAGGCGTCCTCGAGTGCGGGCGCGTCTGGGGCCTGGTCGGCGGGGCCAAAGCGGGTCATGATTGGGGGCGGCCTCAAACAGGGCTGTGGCTGAGGGCGTGGTCATCGGCATCTTTATGTGGGACATCCTCGTGCAGGGGCGTGCTCAAGGGCTGTGATGGGAGGGCGTCTTCGCTCAGGGGGCGTGAACGGCCACATCCACGTGCGTGGACGTAGTCGGGAGGCGTGACCCGCAGGGTGATAGTCCTCAGGGTCGTGGTCGGGGCGTAGCTCGGGGGCGTGGTCAGGGAGCGCCCTCGTGCAAGGGCGTGGTCAGGGCGTGGTGAGCGGTGCGGCTCCGTGCAGAGTCGTGGCGGTGGGAGGTTGGCAGGCTGGGCGTCCTCGTGCAGGGGCGTGGTCAGGGCGGGGCTGGCCGGACGCGCCACTCAGGTGCAAGCCACAGGTGAGGGGCTGGGGTAGAGGTGGTCTTGGGTGCTGCCGGGTCAGGCGAGGCCCCGCTGGGAGTTTGAGGGTCATGGCGGGCTTGTAGAGCAGGAGCCAGAGCCGGAGTGCGCTCGGGCCTTTAGAAGCTTCGCTGGCATCGTGCGTGGGCGGGCTGGGACCTCGCCCCGTCGCCCCCGCGGAGTCTTCCTCCCCAGAACCGAGGTAAGTCGTGTTTGCCTTTAGCTTTTTTGCTGTGGAGAGGAATATAGTAGGTCCTACAGATTACACCTGAATTTCCGAACTAGTTTCTTTAACTTTGCGCAGGGACTCTGGACCTGCCTTGTGTCTTGTAGTGGCAGGTTTGTGCACAACAGAATCTTCTGTCTTCAAAAGGTTCGCCTGGGTGGTTTGGACGGGTCATGATCCCAGAGTCATGGGATCAAGCCTCTCTTCAGGCTCCACACTGGGCGTGGAGCCTGCTTGGGGTTCTCTCCCTCTGCCCCTCCCCCTGCTTGCTTGCCTCTCTGTAAAAAAAATAAACGTTCTTCCTGAGCTGAAATTCACGCAACATAAAACTATGTTTTTTGGGGTGCCACTCTCTGTTGAGTTTTTATTGTTTATTTAGAGAGCGAGCGAGCAAGGAAGCAAGCAGGGGAGGGGCAGAGAGGGAGGGAGACAGAGAGTCCAAATCAGTCGCCAGGTTGTTAGCACAGAGCCCAGCGTGGGGCTCAAACCCAGCAGCTGGGGCTCATGATCTGAGCTGAAGGCCAGTACTTAACTGACGGAGCCACCCAGGTGCCCTTCTGTTTGTTGATTCTCAACTATTTCCCTAGTAGACCCATCGCATCCCCATCAAGTGGCGGCCCCTCCCTGGCGCTGTGCGCCCGCTCTGCACTAGATGGCTCTGCCCCCGCGATATAAGGGGCCGGAGGAGGGGGGGGGTCCTCTCCCGGTGTGGTCCTGTCCGTACTCCAGGTGGCCCCTTCCCTGTCCCTCCTGGCCCGGTGGCCCCACCCCTGCGCTGCGCGGGACCCCGCCCTCCGCTGAGGCCCCTGCACCCGACGTCACCGCCTCCGCGTTGCGCGGCCCGCCCTACGCTGAGGCCCCGCCCCACCCCGGCGGCACCACCCCCGCGCTGTGCGCCCCGCCCCTCTACCCGACGCCCCGCCCCCGCGCCGTGCGGCCGGCAGGGTGCCCTACTTCTGCCCTGGAGTCCGGTGTTCAGGGGGTCACCTGCCCGCGGCCTGTGTGTCGGGACTTTGGTTCTCTGTGTGGCCCAGCGACGTTCCGTCACCTCGGTGTGGCGCCCTTGTTTGTGGTGCGTCGGCTGGCGGAACTTTAGGCTGTTGCCCCGTTCTGCGCGTTGTGATCCACGCTGTGAGCCTTTGTGTACGCGTGTGCACCTGATTTCAGTTCTTTGGGGATTGGCCCGAGACCGGGATTACTGGATCGTGTGCTGGGTCTGTGTGTCACTTTGAGGAGCCACCAAACCATTTTGCACAGCAGCTGCCCGGGTTACGTTCGCACCACTAACGTGCACGCTCCGCCGTGCTCCCATCCTTGTCAACGCTGTGCTTGTCTCTCTGGGTTTAAAGACGCGTAAGAGAGCCGTCCCCGTGCTCGTGGCTGGGACTCATGTCGCTGTGGTTTCGCCTTGCAGTTCCCGGGCGGCTGGCGCTGTGGGGCCTGAGGGTTACTGGCCATGTACATGTCTGTGGAGAAATGATTGTTCAGAGTCTTTGCCTGTGTTTTAATTAGGTCGCTTGCCTTTTTGTGGTTCAGTTTTATGGATTCCTTATATATTCTGGACACTAGGCCTTATCAGATACACAATTTGCAAAGATTTCCTCTCATCCTGTTCCCTTTCATACACTGTCCTTTGATGCGAAAAGATTTTAATGTTGGCGAGGTTCGGTTTACTTTTTCCTTTATGCTCACGCTTCCGGTGTCACTTAAGAAACTATTACTAAATTCAAGATTATGAATATTTGCACCTGTGCTTTTTGTCCTGAGCATTTTACAGTTGTAGTACTTAGATTTAGGGCTTTAATCCAGTCTGAGTAAGGTTTTGCATGTGGCGTTGGATCTGCATCGCTCTGCGTGTGGACGGATTGCCCAGCACCGTTTGGTCAAAGACTCGTTTCCCCTACTGCGCCGTGTCTGCCCCGCTGATGCGGCCAACTTTGTGGTCAACTTCTGGACCTTGCGTCCCATCCTCTTGTTGCGTCCGGGTGTCCCCAGCCAGGAGCACTCCGGCCCGACACGTGCAGTGTGAGTCCTCCAACTCTGTTCCTCTTCTCAAATGTATTTTTTAGGATTTTATTTTTACGTAACCTCTACTCCCAGTGTGGGGCTTGAACCCACAACCCCAAGCTCAAGAGTTGCAGGTTCCACTGACTGAGCCGGCTGGCGGGCACCCTCAAGATTGTTTGACTCTTTGGAACCGGTGGAAGTTCCCTATATGAATTTTTAGGATCACTCTTCCTATTTCTGCCGAAAAGGCCGGTGGGAGGTTGGCAGGGGTGGTGCGGAACCGAACAGCGCCAGGGATGGTTGGAAATCCTGCCATCGCAGCGGCACGACGTCCCCAGCCCGTGGACGCAGCCTGCCTCTCCGTCTGGGGGGATCATCTGTAATTCGTATCAGAAACGTTTTGTGGTTTTGGGTCCAAGTCTAATATTTCCTTGATTGAATTTGTTCCTGAAGTATTTTATTTAAGATTTTCTTAAACTTTATTTAAGCAGTGTGGACACCCAACTTGAGGCTTGAATTCATGACCCCAAGATCAAGAGCCGGGTGTTCTGTCAACTGAGCCAGCCAGGCCCCCCTATTTTATTCTTTTTCATACTATTGTGTGTGAGGTTACCAGTCTCCTGCCAGATTGTTCACTGCCGGTGCGTAGAAATACAAGTGATTTTCAGAATGCTGATCTTGTATGTCACAACTTTGACGAATTCCTTTATTTGTGCTGATGGTGTGTGTGTATTTTTTAAAGATTTTTTTACATATTAGATGCCATCTACAATTAGAGATACTTTTATTTCTTTTTCTGCCCAGTTGCCCCAGCTAGGACTTGTGGGATAGTACTCACTCGGAGTGGTGAGAATGGACACCCTTGTTCCTGACCTTAGAGGGAGAGCTTTCTGTCTTTCCCCACTCATTCTGGTACTGGATTTGGGATTTCCAAAGTTCCCTTTGTCATTTTGAGATCTAGTCTTTCCATTCCTAGTTTAGCTGTTTTGATCATGAAGTGAGATGCTGCTGAATCTTTGTCTCTTCCTTCTGGCCGTGTGGCGTATGACATGGCTCAATTTCTGGATGTTGAATCATCCCTGTTTTCCCGGGGCAAATCTCTCGTGATCCTGGTGTCTAATAGTTTTAATATGCTGCTGGATTACATTTGCCAGTATTTTCTGAGGATATTTGCATCTGCAGTCTTAAGATGACCGGTCTATCCTTTTGTCCTTGTGATATCTTTGACTTTGTCGTCAGGGTTGTGCTGGGTTTGCAGATGCGAGTTAAGGGGCGTTCCTCCTGCTGTTTCGGAGAGTTCGGGATGGGTTGGTGTTAATTCTCTAATATTGGGTAGAATTTGCTCACAAAGTCCTCTGGTCCCGGGCTTTCCTTTCTCGGGATGTTGCTGGTTATTGACTCAATCTCTTAGTGTGGGGTATGTTTATATTTTTATTTATTCTCGGTTTCAGTAACTTGTGCACGTGTGGGAATTTGTCCAATTCACAGGATTTCTAATATGCTCGCACCTGATTGTTCACTGTTCTCAGCCTTTTTTTATTTCTGTAAAATCCATACTAGTGTTTTCATGTTCACTTCTGATTTTAGTAATTTCAGTCTTGTTTTTTTCTTAGCCTATATAGAGAATTGTCCATTTTCGGGATGCCTGGGTGGATCAGTCAGTTAAGTGTCCAACCCTTGATTTCAGCTGGGGTCATGATCTCACAGTTGGTGAGACTGAGCCCTGCGGCGGCCTCTGCGCTGACCGCATGGAGCCCGCTTGGGACCGCCCCCTCCTCTCTGCCCTTGCCCCATCTGCACGTGCGCTCTCCCTCTGAACAAATACACTTTAAAAAATGTCCATTTTGTTCATCTTTCCAAAGAACCAGATTTTGTTGATTGTTTCCATTTTTTGTTTCATTTGTCTCCTCTGTAAACCTTAAAAGTAAAACTACCAGTTATTTTACCAGCAAAAATGGCTTTATCCTGGAAGAGCAGAGACTTGTCCTCTAGGACCAGAAAGCCAGGTCAAAGCCATCTGCAAATTCCGGCCCAAAGCCGAGGAGGCTTCTTTATATCAGAAGGTGGGGGAGGGGGATCCCGCTCTAAACCAGAAGTCCATTGGACTGAGCTGGGAGGGGAAGTGCGGTGGCTTCTCACTGCCGGGCGTGGCCGCCTCCCACTGGCTGGGCTGGTGCTGGGTGAGGGTTTCACCCGCCGCGGCAGGAAAATGGTGGCCCAAGCGAAGACTCGTGTATTCCGTTGGGTCTGCATTTGAAAGCGGTGCGGGCTGTGCAGCGCCCCCTGCCGGCCGACTCCCCTGCGGGCAAGGTTTCCTTTCATTCCCACAAGAGTCTTTGTTTCTTCACATCTACTGGCTTTGGGTTTCGTTTGCTCTTCTTCTCTTGTTCCTTAAACTGTAAAGTTGGGTTATTGATTTGTTTTTTATGCAGCAGGCACTGAGCTATAAATTTTACCCACACTGCATTGGCTGCATCCGGTAACTTTTTTTTAAATTTTTTAAATGTTTTTTATTTATTTTTGGGAGACAGAGTCATTGCGAGCAGGGGAGGGTCAGAGAGAGAGGGAGACACAGAATCCGAAGGAGGCTCCAGGCTCTGAGCTGTCCCCACAGAGCCTGACATGGGGCCAGGGCTCGAACCCACAAAACGTGAGATCGTGACCTGAGCCGAAGCCGGATGCTCAACCGACTGAGCCACTCGGGTGCCCCTGTAACTTTTTTCTCTAGTCTTCAGGTATTTTAAAATTTTCTCTTGTGATTTGTTTTGTGACTCACTGGTTATTGAAGAGCGTTCTCCGTAACCTGCACGTGTTTGGGATTTTCCCTGTTGCTTTCTGTTACTGATTTCTAGCTTCATTCCGTTGTGGTCGGAGCAGATTAGTATTATTTCAGTCTTTTAAAACTGATGGGGTTTGTGCGGCCTGACGAGGGGTCTGCCCTTGAGAATGTTCCACGTGTACTTGAGAGAAATGTTGTCCTGCTGTGGTTGGTGAGCCGGTCTGTAGATGTCTGCCTCGCCTCTGGTGTTCAAGTCTCCTACTTCCGTAGCTCCGTTGGTTACGGACGTGGGGGGCTAAGCCTGCCAGTTACTGTTGTAGAATGTGCGTTTCTCTGTCATTGTGATATCTCCTTGATGGACTGTCCTTTTTTAAAAAAACATCCATTCAATTTTAAGAGATGGCAGGAGACGGAGCACGAGTGGGGGAGGGGCAGAGAGCAGGAAACAGAATCTGAAGCAGGCTCAGGCTCCACGCTGTCAGCACAGAGCCCAACTCCAGGCTCGAACCCATGAACGGTGAGATCATGACCTGAGCCGAAGTTGGTCGCTTAACAGACTGAGCCACCCAGGCAGCCCTGGACTGTCCTTTTTAAGATTAATATATAATATCTTTTTTTTTTTTTTTTTTTTTTACTCTCGTGACAACTTTTAAATTATATTCTGAGGCTAGTATAACAACCCTCATTTCTTATGGATTTACTTTTGCCGCTGGGTTTCAGCCTTCGATGTATTTGGTCATTTCTCAGCTCCTCCATCGCTGCCTGTGCATTTTGCTGCTTTGAAAAGGACACCGTTTTAATTCCCTTCTTTCTTTTTCTCTGTGTGTTTTAGTTATTTGTTAGCGGTTACCATGGGAATCACAGTTAACATCTTCTGACAGCCTGGTCTGAAGAACACCAGCATGAAGAATTAGTGTCGAACGTCTGCAAACCCTTGTCCTGTGTGTCTCTTTGCCTCCTTTATACTGTCATGCCCAAGATTTCAGTATCATCCCCCAAAACCAGAAACCGCCAACGAGACGGAGTCACACATGCAAAAGCAGAGGGCTTTATTACGGGTTTAGGCTCGCCAGACTTAAACTCGGGCTCACAGACTTTAACAGCGCAGTGGACCCATGCTGAGAGCCTCCAAAAAAGGCAGGGTAGGGCCTTTATGGGTTCGGGGAGGGGGAGTTACAGGAAATTGTGACACAGGTATAGTGATCCAGTCATTATTATACAGTATTATTGACAGCAGGTTTAACCATTCACATTGCCTGGAGTATTCGTTACTTTTGGGGGGGCCCCATCACAACATTTAGAGTATTGACCAATTACAGAGCGGACCCAGGACCCTCACGTAGGGCGTAGGGCGTAGCTTCTATCTCTAGGTCTGCCCTTAGGAATGTTAAGGGTGTTAGCTGGCCTTTCCCGATTGGGTGTTACAAGGGTGGTCCCGCCTGCCTTGGGCAGCGTGTGCCCTTCTGTTGTCAAATGATTCTGAGAAACGGACACTTAGGCCTTCAAGGTCAGAGGGAAACTTGAAGCCTGTCATGGAGTCAGTTTGGTTCAGACCCGCATCCTCACAGTACTGTCGTCCCAGTTAACGTCCGCAGCTTGTGTGCTGGTTGGCACAGACCTGTGATGACCCAGTGCCTTCGCCCGTCAAGTACTGTAGGAAGCGAGGAGTTAAGAGCACACAGAATAAGGTAAGACTGGATTTTACGCACCACATGCGCTAGATCGTGCCCCCCCCCCCCAGCTCGTGTCAGAGCCCTAAGTTTCAGTGTATTTGGGAATGTTTGGAATTCGGAGGTCAAACCTCTGGGAAGTGATTTGGTCTCTGGGCAGAGTCCGCAGGAGGATTGCTGCCCCTGTAAGAAGAGACGCGAGTGAGACCGACAGGAGCGAGAGCCCTCTCTCGCCGCCGTGTGAGGACGAGCGAGGAAGCGGCCCCCACCGACCGGCCAGCGTCCTGATCTCAGGTCCCAGCCTCCAGAACGGAGAGAAATACATGTAGTTGGAGCCACTGAGCATGTGGTATTTTGTTATGGCGTCCAGGCCGACTAAGGCAATGGTGCCCCTCATTTTTACGTACAGCTTTTAGTAGCTTCTGTTGTCTTCTCATGTCACCCTGAAGAACTCCTGATGGCACTTCTGTGGAGGGAAGCTGGCGATGGACCCTTTCAGCTTTTGTTTATCTGGAAATGTGCTCATTCCTTTTTCACTCTTGAAGGCCCATTTTGCTAGGTATAGAATTCTTGATTGACAGTTCTTTTCTGACTTGAAAAATGTCCTCCCACTGCCCCCGGCCCCCGTGGTGTCTGAGGAGGAATCACTGTCGACTTTTCCTGAGGGTCTTGTACGTGACGGCTCACCGCTCTCCCGCCACTTGCCGGGTCGTCTGCAGTGGCCGACTTGGGGTTTGTGGGTTAGCCTTTGAGTTTGTATAGCTTGGAGGTCACGGAGCTTCTTCGACTTGTATATTCATCTTTTTACTCAAATTTGGGGGTTTGGGGTCATTTCCTTAGTATTTTCTGCTCCTTTCCCCCTTCAGGAATTTCCATGACGCACGTCTGGGCGTGTTTGGTGGTCCCATGCGCCTCTCAGGCTCTGTTCGTTTTTCCTCGTATGTTTTTCCTTCTGCTCCTCAGTCCGAGTAACTTCTTCTGTCTCCAAGTCTGCTGGTTCTTTTTCTGGTCTGCTCGAACCCACTGACCCCCTTCTAGCGAACTTTTCATCTTAGTTATTGTAGTTTGTAGTTTCAGAATTGGGTGCTTTCTATAATATTTATTAACGTTTCCATTTAAACACACATTGTTTTCCTGACTTGTGTAATCCTTCGTCCGTGGTTTCCTCTAGCTGGTGGTTTTGTGCCGGTCCCAGCCTGTCTGCAAGCAGGACGGGGTCGGGGCCGTCCTCGTGCTCTGCTCTCTGATCGCAGATGCCTTTCTGCAGTGACCATCAGGACGCTTTGAGAAAACTCAAAGTTTATTACTTACAGGACCTGAAAATTACACAAAACACCCGCGGCCCGCACAGAAGGTTGCGGAAAGAGAGCGCGTCCTCGGCCTGCGGCTCCGCTCTTATTGCGGTTGATGGCAGCGTTCTGCGGGCTCACGACTGATAAATCTCAAACATAAAAGCTAAACTTAAAGTGCAGGGAGAGAAAAAAATAAGTGGCCCAAATGGTTAGTTATCAAAATCAAGTAAGATTTCTATTTATTTATCTATTTATTTATTTTAAAGTCAAGCTAATCTTGCATCTTTTTTTTTTTAATGTTTTACTTATTTTTGAGAGATCCAGAGTAGAAGCAGGGGAGGGGCAGAGAGAGGGGGAGACACAGAATCCAAAGCAGCTCCAGGCTCTGAGCTGTCAGCACAGAGCCCAACACGGGGATCGAACTTGTGAACTGTGAGATCATGGCCTGAATGTAAGTCCGACACTTAACTGACTGAGCCACGCAAGGTCTTTAAAACAAAGGACCCTCAGTCACGGGAAGCAGCCTGGTTTCTTACCTAGTCGTGCGCCTGGTAAAGTGCTGGAGATGGCGGCTTGGAAGGGTGTGCCCGGCACGTGGGTTATGCAAGCAAACAAAAACAAGTGTCAGGGCGCAGACAACACGCACACAACGCACTTAACACGGGCGCCTGGGGCTCCGTCGGTTGGGCATCCGACTTCGGCTCAGGTCATGATCTCACGGTTCATGGGTTCGAGCCCCGCGTCGGGCTCTGTGCTAATGGCTCGGAGCCTGGAGCCTGCTTCGGATTTATGTCTCCCTCTCTCTCTCTGCCCCTCCCCAGGCTTGTGCTCTGTCTCTCAAGAATAAAAGCATTAAAATTTTTTAAATTAATAAAACATATTTAAGACAATATAGTTAACACCTGTGACTAGCGATGCCAGTATCTGGGCTTCGACAGGGAGAGTTTCTGCCAAAAAACGTTCCCATTATGAGCGAGACAGATCTTCCTGTCTCTGTTTTATGACTCTGTCTTGCGCAGCTGTTTGAGAAGTGTGCTGTGCTGGCTCTGGGGGTCATATTTGCTCGTTTTGTAAGGAGTGCTCTCTCGAACGCTGGGTTTATTTATTTGCCACTTTGCCAGGTGATTTCTGCCAAGAGTATATTCCTTGCTGTGTGAAGCCACTAACCTGTTAACCCTGCGGTCAGCCGTGACCTGGCAGCGCAGGGGTGTGGCGGGGCGGGGGGGGCACCTCCAGCAGAAAATAAAGGCTGTTTCTTTAAATCTCCAGAAAGCCGCTTCAGCCCATGGAGTGTGGGGTTTTTTTTTTAATTTTTTTACATTTATTTAGTTATTATTATTAGTTTTTGAGAGATAGGGAGAGACATAGTACAAGTAGGAGAGGGCAGAGAGAGAGGGAGACACAGGCTGGGAAGCAGCTCCAGGCTCCGAGCTGTCGGCACAGAGCCCCGCGCGGGGCCCGAACCCACGAACCCGAGATCATGACCTGAGCCCCCCAGGCGCCCCGTGGGGTGTGAAGTCATGACCGCTGCCCCCTTTTCTGGCCCTTTAGTCACACAAGCAGCCGGCAGCCAGCAGAACGCTGTGTGTGGAGGGAAGGCCCTCGCTGCACGCCCTTCTGCGGCGCAGGGCTGGGAGGCGGCGGGGCTCGCCCGCGGAAGGCTGCCATTTCCCGGAGTTGACCCGCCTCCGCTGGCTGCGGGTGTACCGTCCTGACTCCAGGGTCGGGAAGAGCTGCCGCGGCGGGCGGTGCGGGCGCGCAGGGGGCAGGGGGGAGGGGCGCCCGGAGCCGGGGCGCGTCCTCGGCGCGGTCCCCGCACCCTGTGACCGGAATTCCGTGGCCTCCCTCCGGCCTTCCCGCAGGTCGGCGTTCAGGGCCCTCCCGGGGCGGGGCGGCCGGTCCGACGGCTCGGAGCCACGGGGACGCTTCGCGGCGCCGTCTTGTCGCGCAGTTTCTGCGTCGTCGTAAGAAACTTGTCTCCAAGTCGCTGTGCGCACGTTTCCGCAGGCCTCTCCCCGCGTCCCGTCCCGCCCAGCGTGGGGGGGGGGGGCTCAGGCCGCGGGTTCGAGCCCCGTCGGCCACCCCCCC
>PJEM01007254.1:73967-87570 GCA_004023845.1 Helogale parvula | reverse complement strand
GGCTCAGGTCGTGATCTCACGTTCTGGATTCCAGCCCCGCGTCGGGCTCTGTGCTGACAGCTCGGAGCCTGGAGCTGCTTCAGGTTCTGTGTCTCCCTCTCTCTGCCCCTCCCCTGCTCACCCGGCACCAGGTGCGCAGTGACTCGGCAGCCCACGCGCCGGCCGCACCCGTGGGGACACGCGCTCTCCACCCCTCACCTCAGGCCTCGCCCGCCAGCCCCCCTCTGGCGACTGCCAGTGTGTTCTAAGAGTCTGGTTTTTGTCTTTTGTTGTTTGGTCATCTGTTTCTTTAAAAATTTTTTAAGTTTATTATTTTTGAGAGCGTGTACACGAGTAGGGGAGAGAGGGAGAGAGAATGAATGTGAGAATGATTTTCTTAAGCAGGCTCTGCGCTGGATGCAGGGCTTGAACTCAGAAACCATGGGATCATGCCCTGAGCTGAAATCAAGAACCTGACGCTTAACCGACTGAGCCCCCCCTCCCGCAGGCACCCCGTCCGTTTATTTCAGTTCCACAGATGAGTGAAATCATGGTGTCTGTCTGTCTGTCTCTGACTGACTGGCTTCACTCAGCATAACGCCCTCCAGGTCCGCCCGCGTCACTGCAGACGGTAGGACCGCACGCTTCCTGTGGCCGCGTCCCAGCCCGCGGTGCGTGCGCCTCCGTCCCCGTCCTCCTGTGGGTGGACACGGGGGCTGCTCCCGGGCTGCAGTGGCCGGAGACGGCGTGTGAGTGGCATGCAGGACACACAGGGCACAGCGATCGTCACGAATTTGCGAAGTCACTTAATTTTCTCTGGGTGAACACAGGCTGCACGTTTCTTCCCGGGTGAGCTTTGGTGATTGGCCTCTCCCCGGGGTCCGCCCAGTTCATCTAAGTTGCTGAATTGATTGGTATAAAACTTGTTTCTAGTATTTATTCGTTATTGCTTTAATATCTGGAAAATCCTTGATGTTACGCCTTATTGCTGATACTGCTAAATTGTGTCTTTACTCTTTTAAACTTTTTTCCTAAATGGTCTGGCTACAGATTCATCCATCTTATTGGCATTATCAAAGGCTCAGGCTTTAGATTTCCCATTTGATTTCTTCCTTGATCCCAGGGTTTTGAAGAAGCATATTATTTAGTTCCCAGATATTTGGAGATCTTGAAAAGACCCGTCTGTTACTGATTTGTAATTTAATTCTGTTATGAATGAAAACCTATTTTGTGTGACTTGAATCCTCTGAATTTGTTGAGACTTGTTTTGTGAACAAAATGTTGTATATCCTGCAAATATCCCTGTGTGAGAAAACTGTGTATTTGGCTTTTGTCGTGTAAAGTGTTTCATGTTTCATAAACGGTAATTACCCATTTGATTGATGGGATTGTTCAAACTGTCTATATTCTTGCTGATTTTCTACCTATTCTATTATTGAGAGTTGTTAAAATCTCCGAAATCATGGATTCCTCTATTTCTTTTTGCAGTTTTATCAGTTTTTGCTTCATGTAGTTCATAAAATTGCCGCTGAGCGCTAGACCTTGTCCTCACATGAAACGACCGCACTCATGCCTCGTAACCTCTCTCCCTAAACCTGTCTGATCTTAAAATAGCGATTCTAGCTTTGCCTGCTTCCTTTCTTTGTTAAAAACACCTTAAGAAATGTGGTATGATTTGGGTTCCTAAAGGGAAAGTTTGAATTTTTTTTTAAAGTTTATTTTTGAGAGAGAGAGAGAGAGTGAGCACAAGTGGGGGAGGGGCACGAGCAAGGACAGAGGATCAGAAGCTGTCAGTTCTGGCCCCTGACGCGGGGCTCGAACCCACAGACCCTGAGATCATGACCTGAGCTGAAGTCGGACACTTAACCGACTGAGCCCCCCAGGCGGCCCAGGAAAGTTTGAATTTTTGAGCTTTATTCCTTTGAATTTGAAACATGGATCTGTTAACGCCACGCCACACCTCTAGCTTTCTTTTGAATAGTGTTGGTGTGGTTTATCTTTTCCATCTTTTTACTTTAACTTGCTTGTGTTCTACTTAAAGTGGATTTTTTAACGTATTTTTGAGAGAGAGAGAGAGAGCGCGCGAGCTGGAAAGGGGCAGAGAGAGCGGGAGACACAGAATTCAAAGCAGGCTCCAGGCTCTGAGCTGTCGGCACAGAGCCCAACGTGGGGTTCAAACTCAGGAACCCTGAGATCATGACCGACTTCGGTTGCTTAACCAGCCGAGCCACCAGGTGCCCCCCAAAGTGGACTTCTCGGGAGGAGCACATAGATGAGTCTTGATTTTCCATCTCTGCCTTTAGTCGGGATGCTGGAGGTCACTCCGCCCGCGAGCCCCCGCCCCCCCGCGGCGGGTCTCCTGCTCTCCTTGCTCCACCGACGGCTGTTTCCCGGCGAGTACGTGAAGTTAGTACCAGCACTGAACCGTGCAGCTGACGTTCTAGAAATCATTGCTCTGTGTAGACGCAGAATCCTGTCTCTCACCACCTTCCTTCTGTCTGTAGGACTTCTTGTTACGTATCTCGTATCTGGGTTTGCTTGAGCTGAAGTATTTTCACTTTTCTATTACATAAATGTTTTCATTTTCTGTATCCTTTTCTTCTTTTTTAAGTTGTGTTAAAATACACATAACGCAAAACCCACCATCCTGAGGGCTCTGAGGGGCCAGGGTAGTGGTACTGAGTGCGGGGCCGGGGCCCCTGGGCTCGTTCCGTCTTGTAGCGCTGGGACCCTGCGCCCATGACACAGCGGTGCCCCGTTCTCTCGGCAGAAATGTGTGTCCAAGTCCTTCGCCCACTTTCGCACGGGGTTGTGTTTTGTTGCCGAGTCTTAGGGGCTCTCTGTCTCTCAGGCGGACCTAACGTACGTGGTTTGCAAACACCCCTCCCGTTCCGTGGACGCCGCCTTTTTACCCTGGTGGTTGTATCTTTTGACGCACAGCATTTACCTGCATTCGCGAAGTCCGGTGTGGGCCTTTTCCCTCTTGCTGCCGGTGCCTTTGGTGTCGTATCCGGAAACCGTAACAAATCCAGGGTCCTGAGACGTCTGCCTCTGTTTTCTGCCAGCTTTTATAGTTTTAGGCCTTGCGTGTGGGTCTTTGACCTATTCGAGTGGATTTCTGCTCTGTGGTGTGAGGTGAGGGCCACCTTCCTGCTCCGGCCTGGGGACGTGCAGGTTCCCAGCGCCGTTTGTTGAGAGGACTGTCCTCTTCCCCCTTGAGCGGCCTTGGCACCCTTGCCGAGGGTCCTCTCACCCCCTGTGTGACGGCGTGTTCCTGGACTTCCTGTCCCACTGGCCTGTGTGTCTGTGGCCACACCACACCGCTTTGACCACCGTAGCTTTGGAGGAGTTCTGAAGTCAGGCAGGGTGAGCCCTCCAGCTTTGTTCTTGGCTGTTTGGGTTTCCTTGAGATGCTGTATGAATTTTAGAACGGTTTTTCTATGTATGCAAAAAAAAAAGTCCTCAGGATATTGGTAGAGATAGTGTAGAATCTGTGGGTCACTTCGGGCGGTACTGACATTTAACAGTGTTGTCTTGCGATCCACGAACACGGGACGTGTTTCCACTTCCTTGTGTTTAATTTCATTTCTTTCCGCCGTGTTTTGTAATTTTCACTTGTGTCTTTCACCTTCCTGATTAAGTTAATACCTCAGCATTTTATTCTTGTGAAGCTGTTGGAAACAGTGTTTTTGGAATCTCATTTTCAGATATTTCTTTTTCTTTAGCTTTCAGTAGTTTGATTAGGATTCGTTTGGGTTTATTCTTTTTAGAATTTACTTAGCTTCTTGAATCATAGGTTTTTATGCCTAAACGTTTTTCAGCTTTTTACTTCAAGTTTTTTTTCACTGCCCTCATCTTTTTCTTTCCCTTCCTGGGACTCCGGTGACCTGAATGTCACACCTTATGTTGGTGACCCAAGGCATGGAAGGTCTGTCCATTAAAAAAATAAGTAAAGGGGCGCCTGGGTGGCTCAGTCAGTTAAGAAGCTGACTTCAGCTCACGTCATGATCTTATAGTTGATGAGTTCAAGCCCCGGGTCGGGCTGTGTGCTGACAGCTCAGAACCTGGAGCTGCTTCAGATTCTGTGTCTCCCCCTCTCTCTGCCTCTTCCCTGCTCGTGCTGTCTGTCATCTGTCTCTCTCTCAAAAATAAAAACAAACAAACATTAAATGAACCAAAAAGGGAGTGCAAACTGGTGCAAACTTTAAAAATTAATAAACAAAAAATGTGTTTTCACGTCATGATTCGGGTTGAGTGACCCTGCGCCCCTCTCTTCGGCGGCCTCTCCGCCCTGAAGTGTATACAGTGAGGGTTTTTTCCTCGATTTATTTTTCAACTCTAAGTTTCAGCTTGGGTTTTCTTTATATTTTGTTTCTTTTTTGCAAAGTTTTAACGGTCGTTGAAAGAATGCGAGGGATCGAGGGATCGCTTTCTGGGCGTATTTGCAGGGTCAGGACCTGAACGTATCTGTCCGATGTTTCCAATGTCTGCGATGGGCTCTGCCGCCGCCTGTGGGCTGTGCCGCTCGCGAAGCCTGACGTCCCGGATGGCAGCCTGTGACCCGGGCGGCCCGGCCTGTCCCCGCAGAGTGTGGTGTGCCCTTAGGACCAGCTGCGTCCGGCCTGGGTGGGGACACCGCCTCCTGGGGTCACTCCGCGGCGCTTCACTCTCCGGACCGTTTCCTCTCCGTCCCCTGCCCTCCCCTGCCCTCCCCTGCTCTCACCTCCCCGGGCCTCTGCGGGGAAACTGGCCTCTGGCTCTGCCGGGACCGCCTCGGCGCTGGGCTGTCCCCGGACTCGGCCCCTGGAGGCGGACGGAGCGGTGCCGGCTGCCCTGCGCAGGGGCGGGTCCAGTCCGGAGAGCTCGGCCCCTTCCGTCCCCGCCCCCGCCGGTCTCTGGCTGTGCCCGCGGGGGCTGGGGGCCCCCGAAGCCTGGCCGTGGCGCCGCCTCCCCGCCGCCTCCCGACACCGCACCCTCACCCCCCCACCCCCGCGGCCGCTCCCCCTCCCTCGGCGTCCGCGGCACCCCTGCCCGGGCGCTGTGGGAGCTCACGTGGTTTTCTGTTGATTTATCTCCAAGTGTTGTTTAGCTTCCGTGTAATTTGTTTCTTCTCGGACCGTTGCGGGGCGTCGTGCTGCACGTCCACGGAGTTTTGAATTTTCCAGACTCCCCGTTACTGAGTTCTGGCTTCATCCCATTGTGGTCGGAGGCGCTTATATTGTCTCTGTCTTTTTAAATTTACTGAGGCTTGATTTACAGGCTGACACGCCCCCCCCCCCCCCGCCCCCCCCGAAAACCCTCCTCCTGCCGCGTAGACGCCCACCTCTGCCTGCGGTGTGGACGCCCCTCTGGGGCCCGGTGCCCTGCGCCTCCGGGTCCTTGTTTGGTCGCGAAAGCGGACGGCCCGGCGCCTCTCCTCCCCGGGCAGCCGGCTCTGCGGGCCTCCTGGAGGCAGCGCGTGGCCGAATCAAAATGTAACCCTTCGGCCCGTCGCTGCGCACCTGCTCCCGCCGATCGCGCCGCTGACGCTCCTGCTGCGTCACGTCACAGTCTGTGTCGCTTCTCGGTTCCTCTCCTGCCGCCGCCTCTTGTCTTGGGTGTTTTCTGTGTTCCTTTCAAACTACTGGTCATTTTACTGTGATTTTAAGATTTAAAAAACTAAGCTGAGGGGCATCTGGCTGGCTCAGTGACTGATGAAAACCTTTTTTTTTTTTTAATTTCTTCATGTGGATTCAAGTTACTATTTAGTGGTTTTTTTTTCTTTTATAGTTGATTGTCAAGTTGGTTTCCATATCACCCCCAGTGCTCATCCCAGCACGTGCCCTCCTCCGTGCCCGTCACCCCCTTCCCCTCTCCTCTCCCCCGTCAGCCCCCAGTTTGTTCTGTTTTCGAGAGCCTCTCATGGTTTGCCTTCTTCCCTCTTCCCACTATTTAGTGTTTAAAAATTTTTTTAATGTTTATTTATTTTTGAGGGAGAATGAGAATGAGCAGGGGAGGGTCAGGGGTGGGGGACACGGAATCCGAAGCAGCTCCAGGCTCCGAGCTGTCAGCACAGAGCCCGACGTGGGGCTCGAACCCACGAACCGTGAGATCATGACCTGAGCTGAAGCCGGACGCTTAACCGACTGAGCCCCCCAGGTGCCCCTATTTAGTGTTTTTTAATTGAGCCTGAATTAAAGAAATTCCTTTTCGTATTTTTGGGAGGCAGATGTGCCAGCAGTCAGTTCTGCTTTTGTCCGTCTGGAAACGTCCCGGCTTCTCCGTGTTACGCTCGCGGTGTGCAGTCGCCCTCTTTCTGCAGTTTGAACCTGTCACCTCTGCCTTTGCACCGCTGTCCCTCGGCCGCTCAGAGCGAGCCCGCTGCTACTTTCTGGACGTCTCTGCCTTTAACTTCTGACAGGTTGTGATGCGTCTAAGTGTGGGTCTCTTTGGGTTCACTCTGCCTGGAGCTGATTGAGCTTCTCGGATACAGATTAATATTTTTTGTCAAATCTGAGGAATTTGGGCCATTGCTCCGCCCACTTCTCCTCTTGCAGGAACTCCCACTGGGCACGGGGCGGCGCCTCTCGGCTCGGAGGCTCTGGGCCTTTGGTTTTTCCTTCACCCTTTTTTCCTTCCAGTTCTTCAAATTAAACCAACCGGGGGCACCCAGCTGGCTCAGGCGGTAGAGCATGCAGCTCCTGGGGTCCCGAGTTTGAGCCCCGCTTTGGATGCAGACATGTCTGTCTCTAAATTAGACCAACTTAATTCTGTCTTCAAGTCTGGATTCTTTCTTCACCAGCTCAAATTCAGTTGTGGTTTTTCAACAGTTTTCACGCTTAAAAAAAATGATTTACTTGTATTCTGTTTGGTGAGTCACATCCCTTACTCCTGTCGTATTAATTGTTTAGACGTGATTTCTTTTAGTTATTTGAACATAATTTATAAGAGCCGGATGTTAGGTCTACGTGTAGTGCGTCCGGGATCCGCAGGGAAGCAGGACCCATGGGAGACGGCGGATGGGTGGGGGGACTTTGCGGAGGATCTGGTTTCCATGGTTGTGGAGGCTGGTGGTCTGGGGTCTGCAGGTGAGGCCGGCGGGGCTGGGCCCGGGAAGAGCCCGTGCTGGGTTCTGAGTCCAAAAGTCCTCCCGGGACTCTCTCCGTCAAGGCCTCTGGCTGATGGGATGAGGCTCGTCCGCTCTAGGGAGGGCCGTCTGCGTAACGCAGACTCTAGTCACTTACGTGTCCGTCTTCTCTCTCAGTCGGAGCCGCTGGAAATAACACTGTCCTGCACTTCTGGGGACGGAGGCCTGTCGGCGACACGGACAGTTACCCGCTCTCTTCCCCGTCCTCTCTCTCCTTCTGTGACTGCGTTTGCACGTGTGTTGGTGCCCTTGATCACAAGGCCTCTGAAACTGTCCATTTTCCTTCATTTTTTTTTTTCTGTTCCTCAATTTGATGATCTCGATTTATCTTCAAGTCTGCTTCTGCTCATCCCATTCGTGCACTTTCTACTGCAGAATCTCCATTTTCTTTCCTTTAAAAAAATTTTTTAACGTTTATTTTTAGGAGTGAGAGAGACAGAGCATGAGTCAGGGAGGAACAGAGAGAATGGGAGACTCAGAGGCAGCTCCAGGCTCCGAGCCGTCAGCACAGAGCCCGACGTGGGGCTTGAACTCACAGTGAGATCATGACCTGAGCCGCCCACGTGCCCCTCTTTTACTGTCATATTAATTCCTCAGACGTAATCTCCTCTACCTCTTTGAACGTAATTTAGCAAAGTGAACTTCCAGTCTTGGGCTGATGTCGGGGCTTCTTCAAAAACAGCATCTGGTTTTGTTTTGTGTTCCTCTTTATGGGTCAAACTCTGTTTCTTTGCATGTCTCTTAATGTTCTGTTCAAAATTAGACTTTTTTTTATCATGCTTATTTTTGAGAGAAAGAATGCAGCAGGGCAGGGGCAGCGAGCCTGATGTGGGGCCTGAACTCATGAACTGTGAGATCATGACCTGAGCTGAAGTTGACGCTTAACTGACCGAGCCCCCAGGCGCCCCTGCAAGTAGCCATTTTAAACAGTATGAGCTGGTGACTCTGGAACCCGTTCCCCAGATACACTGTGTTCTGTGTGTGGGCTCATTGCGGCTGCTGCTGCGTGTCAGTGACGCACGGGTAAGCGGTGACGTCTCGGTGCTGGAAGCGTGCTGCTGAGCTGGTGACGGGACTCCGGTTCCTTAGGAGCCGACCCGGGGAGGGCCCCCCACTTTCCCACAGGCTCTTCTGGGACATCCTGCTCCTTCACATCACGTCCGCTTCCTGCTTCCACAGGCCTCAGGTCCAGACACAAGTGAGAAAATAGGGTGTTCCGTTTCCTGAGCAGGTGCTCGGCCTCCGGACGCTGGGGAGGGCGGCCGGGCGGGCATCCGCGTCCACGGACACCGCACTCCCCGCGCCGCGGATGGGGAGCGGTTGTCACGGACTGTTTCTGACACGCCCCGTGAGGAAAGGGCTTTTTCTTTCCCACGGGGCGAATTCCAAGTCCGGTCACGGCACGGGCTCCGGGGAGGGGGCTGTCCCGGGAACCATCAGATGGTGACCGCGTCTGGAGATCGGAGCACACGCCGTCTGACCCCGATGGCTGCTGGGCTGCTGGTTCGCAGGACTAACATGGAGCCAGACGGGGGAGAGCGGAAATACGGAAACTTAAAATGACACACAGCTCGCTAGAGATTTGGCTGCTTTTCCGGAATAATCACTCCTTGGATTGTAACCAGCCTTGGCCAACTTCCAGAGTTCTGAAAATGTTGATTTTGAGCCCCCCACCCCCACCCCGCTCCAGTGCTGCCACAGGGAGTTTTGAAGGTCTTTGCTATTCTGGAAGTCCTCCTTCATTTTCCATCAAATGAGTGAATTTGCCCTGTTTTATCTTTTCATTTCTCTGGGATTCTGATCTGTGATAGAAACGCTCTCTCTTTACCAGGACTACTTTGAATTTTAGTTTTCTGGCCTAATTCTGGGGGGAGGTTGCCTGAAGGCGAAGGGCTGATTGCCATTTTCACTTGGCATCTCGCACCCTATGTTCTAAAATACGTTCTTGAATATCATCCTGGCTTCCCGGGGGAGGCGCAGAAATGTCTTTAAACCTTTGTTTTTAGTTGTGAAATGGAACAAAAGTTGCCCAGCGTGTCATGACAGAGCCCCCGTGAGCCGACCCGAGGCCCCCCCCCCCCCGCCCTGGGGCCTGTGCAGGACCTCCTGGCTTCCGGTCCTGTGAAACCGCACAGAACCGCCCAACACGGAGCGTTGGCGGCCGGACTCTGCTCGCCCTGACCCCCACCCAGCGGCCTCGCCCCCTCCCCTGAGCATCGGGCAGGGCTTAGTCGGGCAGGGCTTAGTCGTGTGGGGGGTCACAACTTGGAGGGGCGCCACACGCACGAGTCAGCACCAAGGTTGAGAAGCAGAGCTATATATGTGGTGATTTATTTATTCCTTTATTACGAATAATTTGGGTACTTTTTTGTAACGGTCATTTCTGAGAGCGAGAGTGCGCGAGCCCACCAGTGGGGGAGGGGCGGAGAGAGGGAGACCATCTAAGCGGGCTCCAGGCTCCGAGCCATCGGCACCGAGCCAGACGCGGGGCTCGAGCCCACGAACCGTGAGATCACGACCTGAGCCGGACTCGGACGCTTAACCACCGAGCCGCCCAGGGGCCCTGGTCCGCCTGTTCTTACGTGGTGGTTGTGCCCACGCGCACGGGGCGCTCCTGGTCGCGTGCTCTGAGGCGGGTTTGTCGTCTCCGGAGGACAGGGAGCTCAAAGCCCGGCTGCAGCAGGCGGGGGGCCCCCGTGTCTCCTGCAAAATGGGGACCTGAGCTGGTCCTTGCTGCTGTCCCCGGTGCCCGTGTCGTGAAGGCCCCATGGGGGGCGCGGTCTCCTGCCCCTTTTCCCTGTTTTGGGGTGGGGGGCAGGGGGTGAAGCGGGCTGTTAGGGGTCCACGGGTGCGCGTGGCCAGGAGCCTTCTTCCCGTCACTCCGCACCCCTCCCTCAGCCTCGGGCGTCCAGGCCCACCTCCGGGCTTCCCCTTCTTCTAGAAGGCTCCTCCCTAGCTGCTTTCCGAGGGAAAGAGGCAGCCTGCTTGCTCCCGGCCTTTCCTGCAAACCCCTCACTGCGCCCGCGTCACAGGGTCCGCCGTCTGCCTCTTGCGCCGGCTGGAGAAAGACTGGGGTCTTCCAAGGCCCCCTCTAAGCCAGGGGCAGCCCTGGCCCCAGGCCCCGGGACAGAAGGGCCCTGTGCCCTGGCCCAGCCGGCCGGCCCCCGGGGGAGGGGGAGCGGGGGCACCTCCATGTAGTGCTGTCCTGCTAATCCGCTTCTCAGAGGCTCTGAGGGACACAAGAAGGAGAAACGTCTGGAGGCCCAGCATTCCAGGGTGGTGGCCCCGGTCACTGGCAGGGAGTCAGCAGCCATCCGTGCCAGAGCCTCTCGAGGGGCCCTGCACCCACACGCGCAGCCTCAGGGATGGCTGGCAGGGCCTCCAGCTGCAGGTGTGGCCCTGCGGGCATCCTGCCCGGGCTCAGGCTCCTCCAGCCCGGACGCAGGTGGACGCTGGGCACAGAGCACAGCGGACTCTGTTCTTAGTGTGTGTGTGTGGGGGGGGGGGGCTCTCCCTGTCACCTCCGCACACGCAGCCCGGACAGGGATGGCGCTGCCCCTGCGGCGGGTTGTATGACCCCAGGAGACACTGGCCTGGATGGTGCGCTCGCGCGTTTGTGGGATGGGCGCCCGCCTGTGCCACACGGTCCAGAGGCGGGGGAGGGGGGCGTCCCCGCCCCCCACGCGCACCGCTGGCAGGCGCAGGGCTTGAAGTGCTCCCGCCGACCGTGCACGTGGGCGCCGGCTGCGGAGAGGGCAGCGCTGGCGCTTTCTTTGCTGCTCTCTCTGCTCCCCACGGAAGGACAACCCCCTGCCCCCACGTGGGGACTCGGGGAGGGCTGGGCCCGCAGGGGTGGAGGGCAGGGTCCAGGAAGCAGAGAGGCCCAGCGAGGTGCCGGGCTGAGGGGTGAAGGTGCGCTGGGGGGCCTCTGGAAGGAGCCGCTTTGAGAGTCCTTGCGCCAAGGCGGCCCCGCCCCCTCCCCGCCCCCTCCCCGCCCCCAGCGTCTCCTCCGAGCAGGGCAGGGCGAGGGCATGCTCCGGCGGCTCCGCACCTGGCCTCCCCCTCCTGCGCTCCCGTGAGGACCCTGCACCGCTGCAGCTTGGGACCCGCTTCCTTCAGGGTGGGGAGGGACAGGACGGGAAGGGCACCCCCACCCGCCAGCAGCAATTAAAAGGTAGTAACTGGGGAGCCAAGAAGTTGGAGGGGGCGGGGCGGGGCGGCCCCCCCCCCCCGGAACGGGCCTGTCGTGTACAAAGAGCATTTAATTAATTTATTTATTTCTTTACACGTAACTGAAGTGATGTTACAGTACATGAGTTATTTACAACTGTGCAGTAATGTGTTGCAAAATAAATTATCTAGAAGGCAGCAAAAAGTACATTGTGGGTGTGTATAAAACTGTACAGCGCTTGCGGGTTCACTCTTTATATGATTATTGGCTCTGTAGTGTTTCAAGTTATGTTCTCAGAAAGAGAAACAAAATGCCCAAGATTAAAGGAAAAAATATACAAACCACGTGGATTTGACTCCATTAAAAACACAACCCGAGTCCCGGCTCCGCGTCCCTCTGTGGCGGGCGCGCGGCCGCAGCGTCCCAGCCGTCGGACCCGGAGGTCACTGTCCACGAGGGCTGGACGCCTGAATTTTATTTCTTTCCGTCGATCAGAATGGAACAAGAAATTGTAAAAAATCCACTCCGCTCTGCAGCTCCCGAGACGCCCGTGCCGCCGGCCGGAAAGCACAGCCGAGTCCTCCTGCGGCGGCTGCCAGCAGAGCCTGGCTCCCGGGGCCGCGGGCGGGGTCTCTCCCCGGACGTCGCGGCCTGAAGGACAAGGTCTCCCTGCACTGCCTGGACTGGGCAGCGGCGCCGGGCAGACGCGCGTGGCCCTGGCCTGTGTCCCGCGTGGCCCTCGGGGGGGGGGGGGGGTGTCAGGCCGGCAGAAGCACGAAGTCGTCGTTGACGTCGACCATGGGCACGTAGAAGGAGGGCACCTCGTTCACGCACAGGGACTTGTGCCCGGCGGGGTCCAGCTCCTGGACCTTCAGTTGCCACTCCATCCTCTGCACGGCGTTGAGGGCGGCAGCCTCGTGCTGCTGCCGCATCAGGAGACAGGTCTGCAGGGAAGGCGACAGGTGAGGCGAGACGCCGGCCCTCCCCCGCGCCCTGCCCGTGCCGCCCGGCCCACCCCCGGGCGTTGCAGGAATCTTTGTCCCTTCGTGCTCGTTTACGGCCGGCCACCTGTCACCTAGGCCGGGAGCCTCTGGTATTCGTGGGCGCTGAGCGCCGGCAGCTGGTTCTTGGGGGCAGCGCCGTGTCCGCCCCATACCCGGGGGGGGGGGGGGGGGGCGCACAAAGGTGGCGGCGGAACAGGGACTCCAACAGGACCACCGAGGGGGCGCGGAGCGGACGCAGCGCACACGGACAGGGGCGGGCGCGCAGCGCCGTCACAGCGGCCCTGCTCAGATGTGTGCAGACGGTTTGCGGCGGCGAATCACCACGTCTGATCTGCCTTAAAAGAGTTCCGCGTGCGTGGAGGGCGCGGGAGGCAGGAAGGCCGAGGCGCAGCCCCGTCCCTGAGCTCCGGCAGAGTCCGCCTACTTCGCTCACTTTCCTACCCCTTTCCTCCTAACTGGCTCTCTAAGTTCTCTGCACGCTCAGGGCATGGGGCGCATGCGGCATTTCTACCGCACGACGCCCGTGGGAAGGGCGGCCTCCCCCGTGCGCCCCGTCCTGGAGCTTCCCGGGCACCGGCCCCGTGGGCCCCTCTCCGCCCTGGGCTCTGGCTTGGTCACGCCGGCACCGGCCCGTGTGCGCCGCTGTGGCGCCGTGGCTGAGGGTCAGGGAGCGAGGGGACGCAGCAGGTAAGGCTGGCGTCCTCTCCCAGAGCGGCCCCCGGGGCGGGGGCGACGGGGGTTCTCCCCCCAGCCCCCTGGAGCTCTGGCGGGGCGGCAGACGTGGCCCCCCGGGGCCCTGCCTCCTGGAGCTGCCCGGGGCCGGTGCCCACTGCGGCCCTGCACCTGCGGGCGGCCCTGCGCCGCTCCCGTGCTACTCTCTCTAGCTCCCACCCCTGCTCCCTGGCTGCTGCACTGGTCAGCACGTCCCGAGCAGTGGTGAAGGGTGTGTGCTGTGACCTTTGAGGAGGGCTCAAGGTGGGGTCCCACAGAGGTCTGACCGCCAGCTGGTGACAGGAGCTGCTCCCCGCACACCTGGACAGGAGGGAAGACACTCTAAGGAGGCAACATGGGGGCGGGGAGACCTCAGCTCCCTGAAGGGTCGGACGCTGTCCCTTGCACACGGGGGCCCGGCAGCAGCTGGCCCGCCCCTCCCGCCGCCCGGGGGCACGAGGTCCCCACCTTCATGCGGTCGTACTTGTCGTCCACGTCCTGCAGCCAGGAGATGAACTGGCGCGCGTTGAAGCGATCGCGCACGGACTTATTCTCGTCGCCCTGAGGGGGAGAGACGTGGATGTTGGGCGGGGGGGGGGGGGGGGGGGGGGG
>PJEM01007254.1:0-73867 GCA_004023845.1 Helogale parvula | reverse complement strand
CGACGCCCCTGCCCCCTGCACACAGCCCCGTGCCCGGACGGGCCCGCAGGCAGGCAAAGCCTCAGGACGGCGGAGGGCGTGGGCTGGCGGTCTCACCGGCCGGGATCTGGGGTCTCTCTGGCGAGGCCCCTGGGAGGGCAGAGGCTGCAGCTGGAACCTCTGCCCTGCTCGTGCTCCGAAGCAGCCCGGACGCCCCTGCAGGTCTGGGGCTGCTTCTAGAGGAAGAGGCCCTGCAGTGACCATTCGGTCCCCAGCCCTGTCCTCTGACACTTTGTGGACTACCATTCTGCTCTAGACAAATTCTGTTAGTCGTAATATGATAAATCGGGAAGGTTTAAAAATTTCTGTCAGCACAGAGCCCACCGTGGGGCTCGAACCCACTAACTATGAGATCATGACCTGAGCCAAAGTCAGACGCCCAACTGACTGAGCCACCCAGGTGCCCTAAATTGAGGAAGTTAAAAAAAAAAATTAATTTTATGTAGGCTCCACACCCAACGCAGGGCTCAAACTCATGACCTCAGGCACCCCTCGTGGGGAAAGTTTTTGAGATCTATTCTTAACAAGTGAATGCAAAATCCTTCATGCATAAATAGAGTTTTTAAAAATCACGAACCACCTGTGTGTGCACGCGGCCAAGCTGAGGATGCTGCCCGGAGCCCCAAGGACCCACGCTGGCCAGGGGACAGGAAGACCCTTTGGACAGGCCCAAAATGGTACATTCGGGGTTGGGTTGTTTTTAAAAAGTCTTGGTGACAGCTGGGGAAGAGAACAGATCAGGGAGTAAACCCATGACAGTGACCCCAGGCCTGAGTGCGTGGGGGATGGTCAGCAGAGGTGCAGGGACACCACAGGTCAGCCCTGGGCGCGGCCAGGGAGTCCGCTGCAGCAGGACCCGGGGCCTGCAGGCTCCAGCCCCGCCCCCGGCCGCCGCGAGACAGCTTCTCGGCGGGGCCCCGCGGGACAGTCGCCCAGATAGGGCTCATCTTATACTTGTTTCAGAGGAAAACTTAAGTAACTCTCAGCGCCTGCGAGGAGCCTGGACCCGGCGCTGCGGCCCCGCTGTGTGGCCGCCGGCCGGGACCCAGCAGGCCCGGCCCCTCGCGGGAAGCGGGCGGCAGAGCGAGCGCCCCGCCCAGACGGCCCCGCACCTGGCTTTCCAGAGGCATGTTGTAGACCTCGGAGTCGAGCAGCATGGTGCAGGCGCTGAAGGGCACCGCCTGGTTCGCGATGGTCCTGGCCGCCCGGCAGTGGACCCGCAGGATCTCCTGCTCGCAGGACACGATGAGCTTCTCCTGGGGGAGAGAGGCCGGATGACGCAGGCCCCGCTCGGCCCGCCGCCCCGCCCCCTACCCCGCCGGCCACCCCCTCTTACCCGCTCGATGCTGTGCTGCAAGCGCAGCTTCCCCCTCACGGCCTCCTGCTGCTTGAAGAGCTCCTTCAGGGGCTCCGCCAGGGAGGGAGGGGGTGCGATCTGCAAGCACGTGGGGGGGGGGGGGGGTGAGGCCGTGAACCTGCCCCAGGAACACTGACCCCACTCGCTTGAAGGACTCAGCCCTGAAACGTGCCCTCGGGCCGGGCGACAAGTCCAGGAATGCCTGGCGTCGGCCCGTCCACCAATACGACCTGGGTGCCTTGCGGTGTGGCGGAGGGAAACTGCTGTTCTACAGAAAGGAAGGTGGGAGCCCCAGTGGAAAATAAGTTACACAAACCACAGCAACCCCTCCTATTCTATTTTCTGAACTTTCCACGAAAATCATGGTGTTCTGTTTCAAAAATCAAAATTTAAACAAAAGGGCAACCAGACATCCTGCTGGGCGCTCTGCCGGGTGACCCTCCTGTAAGAGAGGGTAGGTCTGCGAGGAGACGGGCTTCCTGGGCTGCAGGCCTAGGCGGCCCCCAGGAAGGTCAGGCCTGGCTGGTCCATCCTGGCCAGTGGGCTCCGGGCAGCTGTGACTGAGGCCCGTTGTGGGCCTAACGGCATAAAACGAAGGCTAGGCTCTCCTTCAAGGGGGCGGGACAGTCCAAGAAAGCAAAGTGAGTCACCCGCACGCGGGGCAGGCTGGGGGCTGGGGCAGTGGCTGTGCTGTAGGCGGGCTCCTCCTGGGTGGGGGGAGGAGCCCCCCAGGGGAAGAGTGTGCAGGGGGAGGAGCAGGGACTCGGACAGCGGGGTCTGCGCAGACAGGGGCCCCCTGGGCCCGCGATGCCCACAGGTGGGCTGGGGGCCTAAGGACAGGCCTGCTGGGTGGGAGACGCCAGGGCTGCTCAGGGCTCCGTGGTGACGACAATGGAGGCCTGGCCTCGGGTTGGCAGCCTGGGGCCGCTGGGAACACGGAGCGTTACGCTGGGGCGTTAAAGGGGCCGAGAGGAGACCCTCCCCGACGGGACCAGGTCGCGGCTGGGTGACGGCGGACGGGGCGCCCCGGACGAGGAGCAGACACGTGACGCGCCATGGACGACAGAGCCAGGCAAGCCGACCGCCCCGCCTCCGGGGCCCCCACGCGGGGCGCCGGCCCCCGACTCACCACGGGGATGTGCAGCTTGCTGAGCGGCTTGCCGTCCAGGAGGTAGGAGCCCGTGTAGGTGACGTACTCGGCGTAGCACTGGGGCGCCTGCGGGCTGATGTAGCAGAGGATCTTGCGCTTCTCCTCGATCTTCTTCCGGATCTGCAGGTACTCGAAGTAGGGGTTGGACCTGTCGCTGTGGTACGGCTCGATGGCGTCCAGCTTGATGGCGTCCACGATGGCGGCCAGCGTCTGCTGGATCACCTCCCGCGTCTGCTGCGTGGACGTGTTCATCTGCTGCGGCAGCGGCTGGCCGGAGCGCTGGAAGCGGCGCTTGCGCGGGTGCTGGGCCTGCGGGTCGTCCTCCTCGCAGCAGCGGCCCTTGGCGCGGGGCGCGGGCGCGGGCTCCTTCTCGGCGGGCGGCGAGCTCTGCTTGCTCTGGTTGGCCAGCATCTGGGCCCGGTTCCTCGTCATGCGCTGGGGAACCTCCTCCGCCTTGGGCGCCTTCGGGGCTTCGGCTGTGGGTCTGGGCTCTGGGTCCGAAGCCTCGGGCTGGACGCCGCCCACGGGTCCCTCGAGACCGGCCCCGTCTGCCACGTGCGCCTGCGCCGAGCCCTCCGCAGGGGTGTCAGGCGTGACGTGGGGCGCAGCTGGGGGGTCCGGGCCCTCGGCCTCCTCGTCTGCACTCGCTGCAGGATGCCGCTCCGGGGGCGCCGGCACGGGCCCCTGGCTGCAGTCCGAGTCCTCGGGGGGTACACTGTCCTCTGACGTGCCCCCTGCTCCAACCGTGCTTTCCACCATTACGTCCGGCGCGGGCTCCTCTACCGGCTTGGGCTCCGGTTCGGCGGGGGTCCGGGGAGCCGCCTGGCCGGGGGGCAGCAAGGGCTGCTCCTCGGCAGCTGCTGCGGGGACCTCCCCGGCGCCCGGGACCGCCGGGGGCCCCGTGGGGGTGTTCTCTGGGGGACCGAGGGGAGCCTCTTCTACGGGTTCTGTTTCAACATCAGAAACGTCCTTAGCTTGAAGAGGAAGCTCGGGCAGAGAGAAGGGCCCCAGGTCTAAGTCGTCCTCGGAGCTGGGGAAGCCATCAGGCCAGGGCACCGGCTCCACCTGGCCGAGGGCTGACAGGTCATGCCCGTTTTCCAGGAAGTTAGTTTGCACGGGTGGCAGAGCCTCCACCTGAGTCACGGCACCCAAACACGCAGGCTCTGGGGCCGCGTCGGGGGGCACGTCGGGCAGCGGTTTGCAGTTGGTGAAAAAGGGCTCCAGCCTGGAAGGAGGGGGGAAGGGGGCTGGTTCTTCTGGGGTGGGGACAGTGGCCGGGACCACTTCAGCCACATCGCCTTTGGCACCCTCGAGTCCAGGCTCAGTGGCTGACAGAGGGTATGAGTCAGGGGAGCCTGGGTAAGGGGGCTCTGTGGTGCCAAAGGGCCCTGGGGCGGCAGGGTGGAGGGCCTCGGTGGGGCAGAAATGCTGCGGGGACTCTGGCAGGTGCTGTGGGGACTTCAGCAGGAGGTCCGGCCCCACCGGCCAGCTGACAGGGTTCTCGGGGGTGCCCCCGATCAGGCCGCAGGACAGGCCCTGCTCCGAGGCGGCCGGGTGCGCCCACTCGACGGGCTCCTCCGTGATGACCGTGCTGAAGGGGCCCCCGTCCAGCGGCTCCAGGTAGCTGGGCTCCGGGGGGATGATGGCGGCAGTGGCCTGCTGGTCCTCCGTGGCATCCAGGGGAACGCCCAAGTCAGGCGGGAGGGCCCCCTCCATGGACGGGGCCAAGAGCTCATCTCTGTGCGAAGGGGGGGACTTTGCTTGTAAACCAGAGAAGGCACCCTCTGGGGAGGGGGGGATGTTGACCACAGCTGCAGGCGGGCAGTGCAGAGCGTCTGCTTTGGGGGAGGGGATGCCGTAGTCCGGGGAGTAGTACCCCGGGGACATGCAGGCGAACTTTTCGGCGGGACCTGGGGGCACAGGGGCCTTGTCGTCCAGGCGCTGCCCTGGCGAGTCGTAACTGGACGCGGTGGGGACGCTCTGCTGTCTGAACAGCTTGTCCCCAGTGCCGAATTCTTCCTCGGGGGTCCTCCTGATATCGACGGACACCGAACGGTAGAGGCTCGTGCACAGCGGCCTCGTGGGCGTCTGGCTCGCGGTCTCCGGCATCCCACTCGCCGCCACAGAGAACCTGTCGAAAAAAGAGGGGGAGCAGGCGCTGGCGGACGTGCTGGAGGCGGGCTGGGGGTCAGCGCAGTCGAAAATGAGGTCGGAGTCGTCCGCGCTGCAGGACGGGGTCCGGGGCGTGTGCATGGCCTCCTCGTAGCTGGGGCCCGACACCACGGCCGCGGGCGCGGGCACCCCCGTGGGCCGGCCCTGCTCTGGCCTCGGGGAGGCGGGCAGCACCTCTTTCATGTGCGGCCCCGCCAGCCAGTCCCGGGCGTCGGCGGCAGGCCCCGGGCGGGGCTTGCTCTCCGCGGCCGGCGGGGCGGCGCCGGGCTCCCTGGGCCTCCGGTCCCTTGGGGCGGGCTCCGGCGCCGGGGGCTTCCTGGCGGGCGCGTCGGGGCCCTTCCTGCGCGCGTCCTCGGCGGGCTTCGGCCGCTCCTTGAGCTTCGGGTCCCCGGACCGGTGCCGCATCTTCTCCATCTGCTTCATCCGCTCCTTGTGCCGCTTGTGCCGCTCCTCCACCTCCAGGTCCTTCTGGGACAGCATGCGCTCGAAGCTGGTCATCATCAGGTCGCCGTCGCCCAGCAGCTTCTCACGGGGCCGGGCGTCCCTCCTGCCCGGGTCTCGCGGCGCCGGTGGCCTCTCGTTCCCGTTGCTGACCTTTTCCTTCTCCGGATTTTCCTTGAGCTTCTCCTTCGGTTTGGTCTCTCCGAGTCTGAGGCCCTCGTCCCGGGACTTGTCTCTGAGTGCGTTCGGAGGGTTGTCCTTGTCCCTGGCCGCGGGCTTCTGCTCGTCCCTGTGGTGCCGCTCGCGGTGCTTCTCCCGCTCATCCCGCCACCGCTCGCGGTGCCGCTCCCGCCGCCTCTTCTCCTTGAGGGCGCCGGCCGCGCCGGAGCCGAACGGCTTCAGCTCCTTCTCCGCTTTCTTGGGAGGCTCCCGCTCGTACTCGGTTTTATCCTTCTTCTCAGCGGCCAGCAGCTCGATGGTTTTATCTAACTCGTCTTCTGCGTCCACCTTCGCGCCGTAAGGGATCCCGTAGGCGTCGGCGTCCGAGAAGTCCCTGTCGTACGGGCCGGGGTCCTTCCTGCTGCCGGGGTCCTTGTAGTCGTCACTCTTGTCTCTCTTCTCACACTTGTCTTTCTTGACTCTCTCCCGGTCGTGGCTTTTCTTGGACGAGGACGAAGAGTGTCTGTGCCTTTCCCTCTCCTTGACCTTCTCCTCCGGGGGCTCCGTGAAGGCCACCTCCAGGAGGGCGCCGAGGCCTGGCTCCTGCCCGCGGTCGGTGAAGCTGTCAGAGGACACCTCGCTGGCCTTGTCGTTGGAGTCCTCCCTGTACGCGTGCAGAGCCTCCTCCTCCAGCCTCTCCAGCAGGCTCCTCTCCGCCTCGGTGCTCCGGGACGCCTTCCTGTCCCGGCAGTGCTCCCGGTCTGGCCTCTCGCGGTGCCTGCTCCTGGCCTTGTCCTCGGCCGGGGGCTTCCGCTCCGTCTTCTCGGGGGGCTTCTGTTTGTTCCTCCTCTCCTGAGCGGGGTCGGCCGGCGCGCGGTCTCTCCTGTCCTTGTCCTTCTTGTCCTTGTGCCTCTCCAGGACCTTTTCTTTCTTGTCTTTCGCCCCTTCCGCGGCTCCCTTCTCCTTTTTCTTTTCTCGGAGCTCTCGATCTTTCTGCTTCTCTGAGTGCTGCCTGTCAGCAGAGTGCTTCCGGTGCCGGTCGGCGTCCTGGGGGCCGTCCGCCCGCGGCGTGTCCCCGGCGTCCCCGAGTCGGAGCCCGCCGGCCGTGAACTCGTCCTTCTCGTCCTCACTTTCGTCGGTGAAGATGTCGGCGATGTACCAGCTCTTCTCCTTGCCCTTCTTCTCGTCCTTCTTCTCCGGGAAGTCCTCGGGGAGCAGCCCAGGGAGGCCCCTGTCCCGCCTCTCCTTCCCCGGCTCCAGAGACGCTTTCCTCTCCCTGTCCTTATGCCTCTCCCTGGGGTCTTTCTTCTCTTTAAAGCACTTATCAAGGTCCTTGTCCTTCTGACATTTCTCCAGGACAGACTTTTCGCTTTTATCTTTGTCGCCAGACTTGTCTTTGTACTTCTCTAGTCTCCCCTTGTCCTTCCTCTCCTTGTCCCTCCCCGCGTGGAGCCTCTCCCAGGGCTCCGGGCCCTTCCCGAAGTCGCAGTCGGGCCTGTCCTTGGAGCCCGCCTCGCCGCTCAGCTCCTTCTCGTCCCGGTGGGCCTCCTCGGGCTTGGGCCTGCCGTCCTTCCGCTCCTTGGCGGCCTCGGGGGGGTCCCTCCTGTCCCGCCCACCCTCGGCGGACTCCCTCCGCTTCTTGTCCTTGTCGGGGAGGCAGCCGGGGACACCCTTGTGCTTGTCCGCCTGCTCCCTCCTCCTCTCCGAGCTCTTGTCCAGACAGTCCCTGTCCTTCTTCCGGAAGAAGGCGTCCCTGTCGCCGCGCCGGTCCCCATAGTCCCGCTTCTCGCGGCCCCGGCTCTCCCGCTTCTTCTCCTTGCTGTCCTCCCTCACGGTCTCCAGGATCAGTCTGGCCACAGGGTCACTTTTAACGTCCCTGTAGTCCGTCACTGGAGAATCCCAACTGTCGTCTCCTTTGAAATCGAAGGAGGAATCGGACAAGTCCGAGCACCACCGGTCCTGCTGGTCGTCGGAGAGGCTGAATTTGGTGTCTTCGCTCTCCAGGAACTGACTCTTGTGACAGTAGTCGTCGAAAGCGGAGGAGTCTTCCCTGTAAGCTTTTTCTTTTCTCAGTTTCTCTCTCTCTTCCTTGAAAGCCTTCTCCTTCAGACTCCTGTCCTCCTTACCCTCATTCTTCTTCTCTAACTTGGCAGCCCGGTCTTTGGGCTTCTTCTTTCTTTCCTCTTTGTAGAGCCTCAGTCTTTCCTCTTTGGGAGATTTTTCCTTCACCAGTTTCTCTTTCTCTGCTTTGTTCACGCGGTCTTTCTCTTCTCGGAAAGACCTGCTCACGTCTTTGATTCTCTTCAGGGACCTCTCATCTTTGGAAACCTTGGCCACGTCCTCTTTGAAGAGCCACTCCCTGTCTTCCGACTTGACCTTGCCGAGCCGCTCCTCCTTCCGGAAGTGGTCCCTGTCGGGCTTCAAGGCCCTCCCCTTGCTCTCGCTGGAGACGTCGCTGTCCAGGAGGAGGGCCTTCTCCGGCCGCTGCTTGGAGTCCTCGTACTCGTAAGTGAAACTTTTCAACTTGAGCTCCTGACCGACGGAGCACAGCCCTTTCTCCTTGTTTTTGTGTTTGTGTTTTGTTTTGTGTTTCTTGACGACCTTCCCCTCCTTGTCCAGCTTGGGGACGGCGCCGTCCACGCTGGCGTGGAAAGAGTTCTTCCTGTCCGACAGCGCGCCCTGCGGGCCGCCCCGCTTCCTCTGCTCCTGCTTCTTCCGCACAGGCTTCAGCGACTCCGCGCTGGAGCCCTCGGAGGAGCAGTCAGACTCGCTCGTCAGCCTTGTCCTCGTGGAGTCTGACAGAGAGCTGACCTCCGACCAGGCGGGAGAAGAGATGCTTTTCCAGTTGTCTGTCCGCCAGTGCTTGGCGTGCGGGTCCGCGTGGCCGGGGTTATGTTTCTGGGCGGCAGAGCTCCCGTGAGACGAGGTGGAGGAGGCGGACAGAGAGCTGAACAGGGACGGGTCCTTCAGCACCAGCGGGGACCCCTTGAGGCAGCCGGAGCTCCCCGCCGAGTCCCCGTCGTCCTCCGCGCTCTCGGAGGACTCGCTCTCCGACTCGGAGGAGCAGAACTTGTCGGTCCTTTTCCCAAACCGCACTTCTTTGCCTTTTGTCTCCTTCTTCCGCTTCTTTTTCACTTTATTTTTCTCTTTCTGCTGCTTGGAACTGGGAGGCTCCCGCGCTTTGCTGCTGGGCAGTATCGTGTGCGCCGAGAGCCTCAGTTTCTCTCCTGTCCCCACAGCGACAGCAGCGTCCTCCTCGTCTGACGTGTCCGACAGGATGCGATGAGCCACTTTCTTTGGTGCGATCGTGTTATTTTTAGTGTAACTTTTCACTTCCATTTTGGGTATAGAAATAAAACTATTTGATTTAGTTTCTTTTCTGTAATCCTTTTTCAGTAAGTGTTTGTCGTCCACGGGAGGGACTCTGTCCTGCTCGTCATCCTCATCAAACTCGTACTCGTCCTTGACGGGGGTGACGGTCTTCTGGGGCTCTGGGTTCTTGGCCTTGTGCTTTAGGCCCTTCTCGAACTCAGAGTCTGTGTTGTTGCCGTCAACTGAACTGGAGGGTGCGAACGACGGGGCGTCCTCCTCCTCCGAGCTCTCTGCTGGGAACAGGGAGGGAGAGGTCAGAGGCAGAGTCACGGACGCCCACCGAGCACGCGCGGGGACGGCGCTCTGCAGACACGGCCTGGGCTGCCTCCTGGGGGTGGGGAGGGACGTGGGGGGAGGAGGAGAGACCGCTCTTCGCCCGATGTAGGTAACTCGGAGGCCAGCCACGGGCAGGAGGGAATGAGAGAGAGGTCGGTGGGAGGGCGGGGCCGGCAGCCACGGACGCCCTGGGGGTGGGGTCCTGGCCGTCCAGAAGCCTCCCCGCCCCAGCTGGCGCGCGGCTCCCGGCCACTGACCGGTTGAGCTCTCCTCGCTGGACGTGTAGGTCGCCTTGCCCAGCAGGAGGTTCACCATGGTCGGGGAGCTGGCCACCTTCAGCGGGGTCTCGCCCTTCCTGTTGCTCTGCTGAGGGTTCCCGCCGTAGCGCAGCAGCAGCTTCACCACCTGCAACACAGCAGCCAGCGCGTCGGGCCGCGCCGTCCCGGGGCCCTGCGCCCGCCCGAGAACGGTCCGCGGGCTCCCGCCGGCGACGGCAGGGGCCCGCGGCCGTGGAAGAGCGGGCTCCGGGGCTTCGGGGGAAAGCCGGGGGTGGCAGACAGAGAAGACAAAGACCGAGCTGCTTGCAAGTAGGTTACTGGTGTGTTCTCGTTTATTTCAGGAAATAAGATCACCTCTTCCGTGCTCTGTTCGACACGGTAAGCAGGGTGGTCCTGGGAATGACAGACACACTCCAGGTGGCCCGTCAGCAGCTCTGCTCCGCTGTCTACGGCCAGCAAGCGCGCACGCCGCGGCGTTGAAACAGCCTTTACGCAGGAAAACCCCGCGGCGCACGTGTCCGACCTGCTCAGGACGTCACGTGGCTTCCTTGGCCGTCCAGGACCCCACTTTCTGGGCACCGGTTTCCCTCGGCCGCTCTGGCAAATCACCAGCCCCTCCTCATCGCCACGTCTGGGGCTGGTCTCACTGGCCCTACAGACGTGTGGCGCCGGCGCCTGCCTTCCCGTGTGAGTGGGGTCTCTTGCGGTGGTGGGGCTGGCCCCGTGTCCCTGCCAGCTGCTGGAAGTCACCACATTCCTGGCCCCTTCTGCCAAGGCTGGCAGGGCAGGGCGGGCCGCCCTCACGTCCCCTCCTTCCAGGGGGAGGGTTTCTGCTCCCCGGACCCCCAAGGCCACTGGGCCCGTGAAGTAATCCCGGGCCACCCCTGCATGATCCCTCGCTTTCTCCTGTCTGTGAAGTCCCAGGACCAGGACAGGGATCCCTCCAGGGGCTGCTACCCCCCCCCCCCCAATTCCATGGTCTATTCCATAAGATAGTTTTACAGTGACAAACACAGAAGTCAGAGATTCCGAGGACCACCTCGCTCCTCCCCACCCCCCGCCCCAGGTACTTCGGCAGGTCCCAGGCGTTTCATAAACTTTTCTAGTATTTCCCCTGAAAGGACCCTTAAAAAAACAAAAAACCCACGATGCCTTTATCCTACCTAAGGAGATAACCTGAGCCCTGACATCAAGTACAGAACCTGTGTCCAGGCTCGTCCAGTCGCCGTGGGCCTCTTTTCATTCCTGCCCTCCCCCCACTGTGGTGACCCATCATCACCACAGTCTGGGCACTAGTTCCCTGGCACCTGCCCACGGCCCCTGGGAGCATCAGAGGTGCGTTCCGGGCCACAGGCACGGTCCTCACCAGGCCCGCTGTGCTGGGCGTGGCGTCTCTGGCCAGGGCCTCTTCACGAAGGCCTGGCAACGCCCAAAGCAGGAGCCCTGGTGTTTCCGCGCGTCTCCTGCTTCAGACGGAGGCAGCCATTTCCCCAAGGGGCAGAGCCCTCCAGGGGAGACTGTGCACTCGGGCCCTCACTGCGCCTGGACTGGTTACAAGGGGTCCCCCCATGTCCTGGCTACCCCCTTCTCAGTGCTCCATCCACAGCAAATACCACAGGGACAGGCCAGGCCCAGCAGCGGCCCCCGAGCGCACCTCACCCTCCGCGGGAGCGATCGCCCTCCTACTAAGACCCGGCCACACTGGCCTGGCCAGCACGGGGCCCTGTCACAGAGAGAAAGAGGCCCCCCGGGTGCTGACCCAGGATGAGCAAGGTGGGCTGGCCCGAGAGGACGGCCCTGGGGGCGGGGGCACGTCCGAGCCGGCCGGCGGGGGCCCACCTTGTAGTGCCCGTTGTTAGCAGCGTCGTGCAGGGGCGTGTCGTCATCCAGGCCCTTGGTGTTGACCTCCGCACCCGCGGCCAGCAGCTGCTTGGCGACGTCGTAGTAGCCCCGGTTACACGCCTCGTGCAGCGCCGTCCAGCCTGGAAACAGACGCTTAGGACCTGTGTTATTTAACCCTCAAGAATGCTGCTCCCGTCCCAGGCGGCACCCTGCGCGGCCTTTCCGGGGGCACCTCATCTGCCGCTTGCTAACCTTCCAGATTAACCGTCCTCAAGGCGTAATCTGGGGCAGAGGACTTGTCATGGGTGGTGGTCTCAACCCCAAGAACCTGGCCACACGCGCAGAGCGCAGGGGGAGAGGCAGAGAGGGCTGCGGGGGGTGTGGCAGGGCTCAGGTTTGGAAACTGGCCCGCTGTGCAGCGCACGGTTGAGGCCACACGGGGAAGCCTCCACCACAGCCCTGACCGTCCACCAGGCAGCATGGCCTCAAATGTCAGTGTGCACACCGGGCCGCCCCTGTGGACACACATTCTAGTGCTTTGGAAAACACCGATTTAGGAAAGTTGTTTTTTAAAAAACGGCGCTAACATAGGTTTGGGTCAGAAGCCCCACCGCCTAGGGCAGGGGGAAAGTCTGCCCCCTCCTGCACTCAGGACCCATGGCTGTGACCGCAAGGGCGCTATTCTGCGAGGGGCGGGAGGGGCGGGTGGGGCTCCGCAGCGGCCACGGGGCCCTCGGAGCAAACAAAGCCTGGCCGCCTGCGGCCAGGGAGGAGCGCCCACTTCCGGCCAGGGAGGAGCGCCCACGTCCCCTCGGGGAGACGGCTCCTCCCTGGCGGGTGCGGCCCCCAGACCGACAGGCGCACACACCTGAACACACCAGGGGTGTGACTGCTCTCCCACAGAGCTGGGGTCTACACGACACAGCAGGGTGGCATCTGAGAGTTCCCCAGTTCTCTCAAAAATATTAAGAAATAAGAAATCGATCTCGTTTCGAAACCCTCCCGGACCACCAACTCCTCCTCCTCGGCAGGAACAGCCCCGCCCAGCTCCGGGGCGCGGACCCGGGGGGCCGCCCGCTCACCCGCGAAGTCCTTGACGTTGACGTCGGCGCCCTCGCCGATGAGCTCCTTGATGCGCCGGGCGTCCCCGCGGATGGCCGCGCGGTGCAGCCGCGTCTCCCCGCGCTCGTTGCGCTTGTTCACCTTGTCTTTGGTCTTCGAGGCCGAGTTGGGCGTCCCCTTCTGACACACTGTGGACTGGGAGGGGTGCTTTGGTGTCGTGTCTACTGCAGGCCAAGGAGAGGACGGGCAGGGTGTCACTGGGCGTGCCCGGGACCTGGCCGCTGCCGCGGGGCTGGGCGCGCGCTCACCTGGGCTGTTGGCGGACTCCTCGGCCGTCATCTGCATGAGGAGCGCCACCTGCTGGCGCTCGGAGAGGGGGTAGCCGGCCCGGATCCCAGACAGTCCCATGCCGAACAGCAGCCCGGCCTTCCGGGTGACGGGCTCCTTCTTAATCCTCTTCCGCTCAGGACCCTGCTTCTCTGTGAGGCGTGGAGGAGACATGGGGACAGTTCATGCCCCGCGGCCCTCGGAACCCGCGGCCTCACCTGGCACCGCGGAGCCCCCGCCTCCCGCCTCACAGCTCACGGGGAAAGGGCAGGAACAGAGGTGGCAGCACCGAGCCGCCCGTCATCACCTCCGGCGGCAACAGAGACAAGTCCGACACCGTGTCATCAGCCAGTGAAGCCAGCCCCGCCTCGGCCCCCACCGGCCAGTCGCTCCTCTCCGGGGCCTCCCCAGACCGGCCCCCACGCCAGGCGGCGGGTGGGGCGGCCCGGCACCGGGGTCCTGACTCACGCAGGACAGGTCTCCGTCTATTAAATACATGTGTCCACACTCGATTCCTCCTTCCCCGTCCCGCCTCCAAACAGTGCAGATAGAAATGGCAAACAGTTTAGAAATACATAAATAGATCAAGGCCGACTTGTCAGTACTGTACCTTTCTTCTTGCTTCTAGGGACCTCCATCTCATGCCGTGGCCCTTCGAGGAGCGACCCAGCCTTGCAGTACCACGACATGGACTGAGCTGGAGGCATCTAAAGGCATCAACACAGAGCACTAACCAGACACGATGGAACAGCTCAGCCGTTCCGCCTCCGCCTCCTCAGAACGCACACATCCTCCACTTGTCTGACCCATTACAGAACTCCCTGCCGGCCCTGAGCACAAACACACCATGTGGTTTCTTTCTGGAAGAGGCAGGAGGAAGGGACAGAAAACACCCCCCCACCCCCGCCGACTCCATGAACCAGGAGCCAAAGCTCGCTTTCCTCCTTCACCCTCGTGCCCCTCCTTCTGGGGATTTCGGGATCCACCAGGTGCCTGGAGCCCTCTCTGCACTGCCCTGTGGGGGCCGGGTGGGGCCCTGGTGTGGGGGTTGGGCTGTTGGGGTGGGGGGCGGTTCTAGGTCACAGGGTACAGACTGCAGCCAGGGAAGGAGGGTCACCATGGGAGACTTGGGGCCCTGAGATCTTTCTCTGGGTTGTGGCGGGGGGCGGGGCCTCCTGCTCTCCACTCTGCGAATGCGTGAGGCCCCTCCAGGCTTGCTGGCTGGCTCGGGTCTGCCCCAGGGAGGTGGGTGCCGCCTGAGAGAGGCGGACGGGACAGGCTCCAGTGCACCCTGCCTGCCCGGCTCCAGGACGACATCCCCGGCCCCACAGATGTGTCATTTTCCATTTTCTCAGGAAGAGTTTTCTGTGAGCTACTTCCTTAGAGATGCTCCCATCGGCCCTTTCAGAAACCACAGCTGCGACTTGCTGAGACACACATTCTCAGGCGCCCGGCAACCATTATCCTCAACCAACCCATCAGGCACAGGTCCAAGAAAGCAAGTAAGTTCCAGAACGCTCCTCATCAGTGACCAAGGACCCCCGCTTATCCACCCTGTCCCCTGTTTTACCTACAAGCTGGTAGAGGCAGGGGTGAGGCTGGCAGCCTCCCTGGAGCCTCTGCACAGGGTGAGGAACGACCCAGCAGCAGCCCTGCCCGGTGGCCCCACGAGATCCCAAGAAGTTAAGCCACACTTTCACAGTCACTTGGGCCCACAGAGCCTGAATCCGGGCGTCTGGCTTCAAAGTTCTCACATGGCTGAGAGCTCTACTAACCCATCTCTCCCCTCCCCTCCAGTGACCGCTCTGCCCTGCACCGGTCCCCTGCACGTCCCCATGGACGGACAATGACAGAAACAAGGCCCGCGCCTCCAGGCCGACCTTACTCTATGATGAGAACAGGGGTGAAACTTTCAGGTGCCCGCCAGCTCCGTGTTTCCAACATGGGGCCCTGGTGCCAGGGCAGCAGGAGGAAGGCATGTGCACACTGCCTTGCCCGGCAGTCCGGACCCAAGTCCCACCCAGTCCCCTGGGAACTACCGCTTAGTCTCAAATCACTAGAGCCTCCAGCCTCTCAGGGCCCCTGCCGCCTCCCCTGGGGCAATGGAGACAGGAAGCCCACCGGAGGAGGGAGACGGCTTCGGGGCCGGCCCAGGGCCGTGCATCCTCAGGACAGATGCCCCCCCCATGACTCTGAGGTGGCACAGGGACAGGGCACAAGTGACTCCCCAGAGATTGGAGGGGGGGGTATGGAAGCAAGGAGGACCTTCCTGGGAGCAGCGGCTGAAAACTGCCCAGGGCCTCACAGAACGTGTCCCCCGCTGTGGAGGGGGCATGCCAGCACCACACCGGCCCGTGGTCTCAGAAGGAGACACAGTTCGTAGGGAGGCCCCAGGCCCCACTGGGCCCCCCTTCCCTCTGTGGCCAGGAGCTCAGGACGAGGCTGGACGACGCTCAGGGATGGTATTGACGCCCCTCTCTGGGAGGGGCCTTCTACGGCCCACCTGCCCACACAGGTCTCCTGGGGTGTGAACAGGACATGTTCTGAGTCTCACCACAGGAAAAAACCCCAAATATAATCACATCTTTTAAGATGCCCTTTTCTTCGCCAGCACCTGCGCCTCCCAGGACCCATGGGGCCTGAGTCCAGCCAGGCTGTGTTTGGCCTCGGGTGCAGGGAGCCCAGGGACATGCACTCAGTGTCTCCTGCCCCTCTTCCCAGCTGCTGCTCTGCCTGGGACGGGGTATCCACAACTAGGGGGGGGGGGTGCTGCACAGCCTACTTTTGCACCCCTGGCCCCAGCTGGGGGCCCCCATTTGCCAGAAGAGGAGCTCTGACCTCTCAGAACTCAGGACAGCCTCCGAGCTGCTCTGGCATCCTGCTAGTCTGTGTTTCTAATCTTCAACCAGCAACAAAGCAGAACACGCGGGAGCTCCCGGCAGCCTGGACACGGCCCCGGGGGCTCTGCAGGGCCCAGGAAGGGGGCCCGCCGCCGCTGTCCCCTCTGGTGACCCCAGCTGTGGTCCCGGCACTCCCGCTGGGCAGGGGGGAGATGCTGCTGCAGAGAGCCTGGACAGTCCCTGTGCATCATCGTCGGGAAAACGCTGATATGACACCACCTGGGATTTCTATGGTGTGAACGCTGTGGTTGGTGCCGTCAATGCCACACTGTGTCACTGCAGCCCCCCAGTCGGTGGACGCACCACTCTCCGCAGCCGCTCCCACCAAGCCAGGCCTTCCGGAATACACTCCCTCCACACCCCACGGCAGCTGGTGGGCTGGAGCTCGGCCTTTCGGGGGGAGGGGGGGTAGGCTGTAGAGACCCCAGTTCTCAGACTCCACTACTTCCTGCCCCTGCGTCTTCCTCCCCAGCAGGGGTCACCGCAGGGGGTCTGGCACGGGAAGTCTCACGTGCCCGGCCTGGGCAGGTTCCCTCGCTGGAACCAGGCGGCCTGCGCCTGCCTCTGCCGCCTGGTCAGCATGTGCTGAGGTGCGCACACGCCCCGCTGCGCCAGGACGCCATCTGACGAAGGCAAGTCAGCTGCGTCTCTACGTCCCAAACCTCTTTCCTCTCCCTCTCTCCGTACCTCAGCGCCGGCAGTTTCCTTGCTCGTAACTTCCAAGCCATGAATTATTTCTCATGTCACATCTAATGTGATTTTCATTTCCGGGTATTCCATTTTGTACTTTTAAAGCTCTACATGGTATTTTCCGCCGGCGCCTTGCTCCTTGCTCATGCTTTTGATTTCTCCTTTCTTGCACTCTACCGATCCACGCTTTGTAGCCGGTCATCCCCACACAAGGTGCCCGGGGCTGGTTCCCTCTCAGGATGGCGCTCTTCCTCGTGCTACTTGGTTCTGACCCGGCACTAGTGTCTGTCTGAACACCGGGGCCGGGACACCACACGGAAGCCCACGTCTCCGGAGGGGACTGGCTTTTGCTCTGGTCTGGGACTGGCCAGCGCTCGTTTCTGGGGACAGCTCTCAAAACCCCTTGCCCCATGTGGACGCCAGCTGGAGGAGACAGAGGGCTTTGGCTCAGGGACAGTGCCTTCCAGCCTGAGGTGTCCCTGATGTGGCTCTCAGGGGCCTGCCCACTGTGGCCCCAAGGGCCCTGCGGCCAACTCCCACTGTCCTCAGCCCCCAGGGCCCTGGAGCGCTCACAATCAGTCCCTCGTTCGGTCATCACTCACCACCTCTGACTTCTGGGCTGTTCGAGAAGAGGGCTTGTTCAGGAGACAGTCGAGCACACTGGCCCAAAGGAAAGCCTCTAACCCATAAAACCATCCAACGTCAACACTGCTTGGACCCCACTCCACAGGAGGGCACCTGGGGGGAGCTCCGGGAAAGGCGACGGCAGGCAGGGTGCTAGGGCACCTGGGGCACCCGCACCGACAGCTGGCCCGACACCGGTGCTAACAGGCCTGGGAGGAGCACTTCCGCCAGGGCGGCGCCCACCTGGAGAAGCCCCGAGTCAGGCCCCGAGCCGCATGGGCGTGTCTCTGTCCAGCCTCACACTCAGGTTCCCCAAGTGCTGTGAGACCAGGACCCAGGGGTCCCCCCAGACCTGCACGGGGGCTCTGCAGTTAGGCCTCGCTTTTCCTTGCATTCTCCTGGTTTGTATCCACTTCTTTATTAGCACCACTGGTCACTAAGGCCGAGGGGACCTTCAGCAAGCCCCTGGCGTCTCCGGTCTTGGTCTCCTGTATCCAAAAAGGGAGGGGCTGGGGCCTGGCTCTGATGTCTGCTTCTGCGGTGCAGGTGGGGTGCTCCCAGGTCACGGGCTGGGTGCCCTCTGCTTGAAGAGGACCCCGGTCCCCATCCACGGATGCTTGGAAATTCAGTGAGGGCTGTCACGGCCGTTAGGAGGACGCCAGGTGTGAGAAAGTGATCCTGGCATATACGCCTCCCCCCAATACAACCTGACAACCACTGACCCCTTTCACAGCACCGAAGCATGGTGAGAACTTTCAAAACTAAAGTGAAATAAATCACAATCCACACTTGTGCTGCCGGGTGAACCGTGCCCTCTGTCCTACTGGCCCTGGGCCTGTCTGCACCGGCCTCCGGCCACCCCTCAGGCCCTGGCCCAGCCCCCGGGAGCTCCACTGGTGGGGTGGCCGCATCGCAACCCAGGCTCCTCCCAAAGAGGAGTCTGGAAGCTGCAGCCAGCTCCCCTGGACTGCGTCCTGCCCTTCATCGACCATGGTCCTGGAGTCCTCCCTGTGAGTCACAGAAATCAGGGTGGTCGTGAGGGCCCGGCTCACCTACGCTGTGTGGACAGCAGGGTCCCGCAGATTCCCGCCTATTCTGCAAATGCAGGACATCAGGCATTTTAAGTATAAAGAGTCTTCCTTGACCAGCCCACACTCCCCTCTGCACAGGAAGAAACTGCTCAAGTTTAGGGAGGGAAACGATGGAGCCACAGTGTCACTGTGGTGGCACATGCCCTCCCCAGCCAGAGGCCCCCCATGACCACAGGCAGTGCCTGGAGAGCGAGTGAGCAAGCGGAGAAGCCCTTCACGGTCCCGTATGTGCCGCCTCCGGCACACCACAGGACACGGGGGGGGCGGGGGGGAGCGGGGGGGAGACCCCAGGAGCCCTGCAGACACCAACAGTGCAGCCAGAGGCCCTCCCCAAACAGGGCCAGTCCCCGGGGAAAAGTCGCAACGGCCATCCCGTCCAATCAATACGTGAGTGTCCCCGGACCCCAAGCACGGAGCGCACAAGCAGCTCACACGTCAGCACTGCTGAATAAACACCCAGACACTGGACACAACGGGGTTTGTCACAAGACAGACGAGAAACCGGAAAACGTTAACTGTTCAGTGCTCAGGCACAGAGAAGAGGCCGTGCTCTGAAGGGAGGGGCCGCGCGGCCCCGGGGGCTTCGGGACGGGATGGAAGTCCACACATGGGCAGTGGGCTTCTGGAGAAGTCTGAAGAGGGCCGCAGGCAAGTACACCAACCTGAACGTTTGCTTACAGTTTTTTTTTTTAAGTTGACGGGAAACTTAATCATATACGAAGTAGACAGATTAGTGTAATCTGAAGCAAGTGCAGACATGGTAGAATTCCATCACAAACACGGTCAGTGGTGAGGGCTGGGCACGCAGGCCTCGGGCCACCTGCCTGGGAGAGGCCACCCTGTGAGGCCTCCGCCTCCTTCCTCAGCGGCGACGGGAGGAGCAGGCTCGGAGCTGCTTTTTCCTAGAAGACGCTAGGCCCGCTCTGGGCGAGCACACACGGCCCGCCCTCCTGTGGCCAGGCAGACCTGGTTCTGGAAAGACGGCTGTCCAGGGAGCCTGTGGGCAACGGCCCGGCTCGGCTCGGGTGCCGAGTGCGTCCAGCTTCCAGCACGGGCGAGCTGCGCTGACTGTTCTTGTCGGGCCGCCCCCAGGCCTAAGCACTGTGGAGGTCCTCTCCTGGTGGGCTGGGGACACAGGACAGTGGTCTCTGGCGGCTTAGCGGTCCCTGGGAGGAGGCTCATCAGCCTCTTCTTAGAGGGAGGCACAGCTGAGCAAACTATCTGTCGCTCAGAACCCCAAGTTCTGGAGCCTTCGGCCACGTTCCTCTCTCTCAGTGGGTGCAGGGCCGCATCTTCCCAGCAGAGGGCGCTGGAGGGACAGGGCAGGAGCAGGGCTGGGCAGGATGGGGACACAAGGGACCCTGAGCAGACTGGGCCTGGCCCCAGCCTCAGTCACTAGGCAGAGTTCACTTCTCCACTCTGTCCCTGCATGGTGTCTGCGCCCCCCCCACCCCAACTCCATGGGGCGGCACCCGGCTCGGGCGCTCTGCCCGCCAGAGTTGCAGACAGCCTCCCTGGCGGCCGGCTCCCCAGTGCCGTGCGTGACAGGACGCACACAGATTCGAGTGTGGAATTTCAGGCTCCTGACACAAGTCCTGCCTGACACACCCACGGGAGCATCCTCTTACTGGGAAATCTAGCTTTGTCATCCTCACAAAGCAGATGCAGACGATGTAAAATCCGCCCCCAAAATGATCACAATATGAGGGCAAATACTGTATTTCACGTGTATTTAGATTTCTGTAACACAGTCCTTGGCTAGAAAATTCTGTTTTCAAAACGTTCTTCCCTTTTTCTTTACCTAACAGGAACTCCCTCCCTGCCTTCACCTGGACCCAAAACTCAGAGAAAACGCGGGCACTCGCTGCACGCCCCAGAGGGCCCCGGGGGGCTCAGCCTCTCGCTGAAATGCTAGCCAGCAACAGACGCATCCAGAAGGCCCGTTGGCCGCGCAAGAAGCCGAGAAGCCAGCATCATGATCACATGGGGGCCGTGAAGAAACCCACCGGCGCAGAGCAGAGTGGGCAGCCGTGCGCCCACCCAGCGTGTTCTCCCGGGAAGCAGCCCTCACACGGTCTCCCGCACTCACGGCGAGGCTGCGGGGGCGTTTACAGAGCATCCCAGAGGCCGGACACCAACCACACCCTCACCGTCCAGACAGCTCGTGACCAAATAGCACCACCAGGCCCCCAAAACCAAGACATCTCGGCACCCAGAACACGAGAGAGGATCTGCGTGCTGCTCTGACAGCCCTGACTTCCTCCGGACCGAGAGCCTGAGCTGCAGAGATGTCCATGCGCCCCCTCTGTCTTGGCAGGAGCCCAGGGCATCCACGGGCATCCACAGGCCTCGCCCTGTCCCCGCTGGGCCGGCTCGGCCACAGGAGCCGGAGGCCATGTCAAACCCCCGGGAGCTCAGAACCTTCCTCAGTATCCCAGAGGCAAAGCCAAGCCCACTTCTCTGGCTTTTAAATGACTGGACCTGTGCTCGGGGAGCACCTGCACAGGACGGCGGGGGAAGCACCTGTGACCGCGTGAGTCAAAGCCATGGCACAGATGCACATTTCCAGGCTGTTCCCTCTCCCATTTCTCCCCACTTTCTAGCCTGCTGATCCTGCTCAGGACCTGTCACTTTCCTGCTACCTGACCCAGACCGTCACACACAGGAAGCCCCCTCCGCCCCGCTTCTGCGTCCTATGGCTGGACCTACCCCAGGTCCCACGGCCCTCTGGGTGTTGTGCGCCCTCCTCACCCCTGCCTGTGTCTGGTTCACAGGCAGAGGCCAGCAGGTGGGGAGGCCCAAGCATGAAGGTCACGAGGCAGAGGGAGGCTGGGCTGGCGGGAGAAGACGTGGGCCCATGAGCAGCTTAAGATGGTGTCAGCTTTAAAGTGCGTGTGCCCAGTGTTATTAACCACCCCACACACAGATATAGACACGCGTGCACGCCCGCATGCAGACACGCACACACACGCAGGCACGCACACAGCCTGCCCCGAGCCCCAGTTTCCGCCACACGCGCAGAACACTGCCCTGGGCCTGGACCCCCTCAGTGCCCCCTCTGGCTTCCATTTCCGACAACTGGGTTTAGTTTGTGTGCTTCCGGGGCCCCGAGGGAAACCACAGTACGCCTCTAACACGGGACTTTCAGGGGCCTGAGAACCTCAGGGGAGAGCAGCCCACGCTCAGGGCCACCGCTGGGCACATGCCAGAGGGTGTCCCTGCGTGGGGACCTTTCCCGTCGGCACCGAGTCACCCCGGACATCAAGAGCAGAGAAGATGTCCTTATAGCTCGCTCCAGACCCCACCCCAGCCCGGCTCCCTTGAGAGTCCTGGGGCGAAGCCAAGAGGTGCAGAGAGGCCGGGGGCCCCTGTCCTGGGGGGGGGGGGGGGGGCACCGCAGGCAGGGACCAGTGCCGGGAGCCGCCTGCGGGAGGGGACGGGAGAGCCGGGCGGGGGGGACGGGGAGCCGCCTGCGGGAGGGGACGGGAGGAGCCGGGCGGGCTCAGCAGGGCGAGCGGGAGCCCGTACCTGTGTCCGAGTCCTTCTGCTCTCCATTGGCCCCCACGGTGAAGGGCAGCCTCCGCTTGCTCGCTCGCTCCCTCACCTCCTTCGCCCCATCGCTGCGGTCCAGCTTTGGGGTCTTGGTCAGAGAGACTTTATCTTTATCCTGGAGAAGAAGAAAGGGACACTTTCAGAAGGCGTCATTCCCACACTAAGTTTTCAGAGTCGTCCCGTCTACTACGATTTCAGTTCCCGTGCCCAGGAAAGCAAGTCCCATGTCTGGACAACTGGCAGCACCTCCCGCTGGCGGGGCTCACGTGAGCACACGGCCGCCTCCACCTCCCGCGGCCCCAGCAGCCCCTTCTCCTGCGGACCCGGGGCGCAGAGACGAGCGGTCTTCCTCTGACGCGGCCCCAGGGACAGATCCAGGGAGGAAAACAAGGACTGGCCTTGAGAAGGAAGCGCTGGCAGCAGAGTCCTGTCTTCCACTCTGAACTCCTCCGCCCGGGGGCCTCCCGAGACACTGCCCTCTTCCCTTCCCGGACGGGGCCTGCTGCGACACCATGGGGTGGTTCTCAGGGACAGATGCTGTGGGTCAAACCTACTTCCTATTCTGGTCTCAGGGTGGTTTTCCCGCAGGGTGAGGATCACGAAGCCCGAGCCCCGGGGCCGCCCTGCCCAGGCGAGGCAGCACTGTGCCTGCCCCGGAGCCGCCATCTGCAGAACGACAGGTGGCTCCCACTTGGGACAAGCAACGCAGCCGTCCACCAAGTAGAGTGTTGGAGCCAAGTGGAAGGTGGCGGGGGCCCTGGGGGCAGGGGTGGGTGGGGCAGCCCCATCCCAAAGTGCAGGTGCTGGTGGGGCGGCTGACCAGGGACCTGGCACCGAGTCCCTTGCTGGCTGCAGTAGCTGCCCGCCTGGACCCCGGGAGCCCTGGTGCCAACACAGTCCTGGGTGGGGGCGGCCGGGTGGAGCCCTCCACACGCTGACCGACAGCCTGGCTGTTTGGCCGAAGCACCACCACCAGCCTCCCTGCCTTGGCCACAGTAGAGCTAGAGGCTCCGAGGGGCCGCGGGGGCTGCACCTGCTCCCTTTCCCCAGAGAACCTGTTAGCAAACAAGCCATGCGCCCATGCCACCCCCACCCCTACACCCGTGCAGCCAGCCGGGGCCTCTACCAACCACGGCACTGAACCAGAGACCCTCCCTTGACCAGGGAGATCTCTGCCAGAACACACTGCCAGCTGTGAGGGCATGTGGAGTGCAGAGCATGGCCCGAAGCAGGGGTGAGGAAGGGGTCCTGGGAGACGGGGCTGCACAGACATGCCCCCCATGGCCTGCACCCTGCCGCACCCACCACTGACAGAACACCCGCCAGCAAACCCCCACACTGTGTGAACACTTTCCCACCAGGAGCGCTCCTGGCGTGTCTGAGCTACAGGTGGATCGGGTCCACGAGCATCTAAGAGATGATATATATAACAGCCATCACAAAACATTCAGGAATGCAAGAAATTTCAAAAATCAGCATAACTTGGGGTGCCTGAGTCAGTCGAGCATCGGCCTCTTGGTTTTGGCTCAGGTCATGATCCCAGGGTCGTGGGATCCAGCCCGTGTCGGGCTCCATGCTGACAACGAGGGAGGACATTATTCTCCGTCTCCCTCTCTTTCCCTCTGCCCTTCCCCTGCTTGCCATGCACGCACACTCACTTCTCTCAAAATAAATACACTTCAAAAGAAATCAACGTAAGTAAAGCTTAGAAAATCATATGTTCACCCCACCAGCGGCAACAAACACCCCCCGTGATAAAGTTCAGCACTGACCCCAACAAGAGCTCTCAGTGCGGGGCGCGAGGTCCCCAGCACATGGTGGCCGACAAGGGGTGTCTCCTCTAAGAGGGAGACGCAAGGATCACCACAGCTACTGAAGAACAAAACAACTGGTTTTAAAGGAGCAGAAGCTCTGAACACGCACTTTGCCGAGGAAAACACCCACGGATAACGCAGATTAAAACCAGGAGGAGGGACCAACACCCCCACCGCCCACCGGAGCGGCTAAAACGAGAGGCTGAGTCTGGTCTTGGGTCTCAACTCAGGTCATGATCTCACGGTTCGTGGGTTCAAGCCTCACGTCAGGCTCTGTGCTGACAGCGCGGAGCCTGCTCGGGATTCTCCCGCTCGCCGTCTGCCCCTCCCCCGCTCGAGCTCACTCTCAAAATGAATCAACTTAAAACAGTGAAATGGGAGGCTGACAGCATCAAATGTTGACAAAACCGCGGGCAGAGCTGGCCGGGGCCTCACACAAGGTCCCGGCCCCGGGGCCCTGCGCTCAGGAGCAGCACTCCCGCCCGGACCTCACAACTGCCCTTCAAGAGGCAAATGGATACATCAAGCCCAGCCCAGTTACAAATGGAAAGTTCCAGTGTCAGAAAGGCACTGGCACACATCGCCTCCCGGAGTGGCTCCTGGGAGCGCACAGGGCAGGCACCCCTGTGCTCAGTAGCCAAATCCAGACACAGTCTCCTCTGCCATCAGATGTGGCTCAACCCCTCCCCCCCACCTCCCCTCTACCCCTTCTCCACACTTCCCTTCAGCAACAGCAACGTATGACGATAGGCATGAAAATCAAACCATTCAAACTAATAAGTGAATTAGGAGCTGCTGGATACAGAGAAGTAGTTGATTTTATAGACAATAAACAATTAGAAAATGGTGTTAAAATATCACTTAGGACATCAAATACACAGGAATAAATCTAACAAAAGATGTTTAAGCTCTCCCAACTCTAACATGTCACTGAGAGAAAATAAAGACTTCCAAAAATAGAGGAATCCCCACGCTCGTAGGTCAGAAAATGCAAAAACTTCGTATGGCAGCTCATCTGTAGGTTCAGAGAGACCCGGTCAGAACACCGGCAGGCTTTCTTTGGGAATCCGCCGGCTTATTCCAAAACGTATGTGGAAATGCAAAGGGTCAAAATTAGCAAAGACAACTCTGGAGGACGACAAAGCGGGGCAGACCGAACCGGAGACAAGCGGACTAGGGAACGCCAGTCACCCGACGGGGCCGGGGGCCGGGCAGAGGCTGGACCCGCCTGACTGGGGACAGAGGCGGGAGAGGGACCCTTTTAAGTAAGTGATGGTGACCGCGTGAACACCCACGGGGAGGAAAAGCCGGATCCCACGCGAGCCGCAGCCTGAGGAGAAGGAGTGTGTCGCCCCGAGACCACAGATGAGTCAGCAGGACGCCCCCCCGCCCCCGGGGATTGCAGGTGAGCCCAACTGGCCGTGTGACAGGGACAGGGACCGCCTCAACTTACCAGCGTCTGGGGCAAGAACTGGGGCCATCACCTTGACAAACCACTGACCTGTGTCTACCAGCATGCGTGGCCCGAATGTTCCCCGCGGCTGCGGGGCATCTGCGGCGGGCGTACTGGCGACTGGCCCGTCCCTCTTACCAACCCCAGCGGGGGAGAGCCCTCCACGGCGACAGAGGGCCGTTGGCGGCCTCCCAGGGCGTGGGCGGTACTGCACGTTCTCATCTGGGTGGGGGTCCAGCCCAGGCTCTAAAAAACGGACTAGAAGACATGACACCTCACAAGAAAAGTCCACAGGCCTGGCATCCCAGAGCCTCTCCTCACTAGCTGTGCAGGGAAAGCAAGCAGGCGCCACGGAACAGAGTGGGCCCGGGCTCCCCCCTAGCGGCACCGCGGCCCTGGCGGGGCTCTCGGGGCGCCCGGGGCTCTCGGGGCTGCAGCAGAGAGCGCACTCACCTTCGCTGGGCTTCCCTCGCTAGCAAAACCGGGATCGGCACAGGAGCCGAGAAAGTGGTGATCTTGGCTGGTATGGAGTAAAAAAACCAAAGAGAGCAGAACTCCCGTGGCGAACGCATCGGCACCGCCCCCGCGGACCACAGAGGCTGTGCAGGGCCAGGGAGCGTCCTCGAGGAGAGAAAGCGCCTCGCGGCAGCCCACGGCAGGGCCCGTGGGAGAGGGTGGCCAGGAGTGCACCAGCCCCACGCAGCTGCCCCTCCGAGGCAGGTGCTGGGCCCCGGACGCCTTTACTGCTGCCCACCTTGGCTGGCAAGTCCTGGGCAGGCCACGCACGCGGCAAAGCACTGGGCCGGCAGACACACCGTCAGAGGCTGCTGGTGCCCACCTGGTGGGGGAGCCAGCGCGGGATGGGCTGCGTGGGGCCTCTCCTTTGTCCTGTGACCACACACAGACCTGGGGACCATGACTGCCAAGGATGGTCTGGCCGTTTGGGGTGAAAGTGTCCCGGAGTGGGAGTTAGCAAGCTCCCCCGGGGCACATCTGTCCCCAGTGGCCCCAGCTCCGAACGGACACACCTGCACATGTCCATCACGAGCTGTTTCCAGACCCTCCACAGGCCTTCCAAGCCTTCTCTCCTCCAAGCTCAGGCCAAGCTCACGCCTCAGCCTGCCCGCAGCTCCTTGTGGTGGCTCCTGCCCATTACTGCACTGGGTGCTGGGGGGCAAGGCAAGTGGGGACAATGTGTGGCCAGGAACGCCCAGACCCCAGAGCCTCAGAGGCCTGGTCACTCTGACGGGCACTGAAGCACGCTCAAGTTCACAACCTGATACGTTTCTCCTAAAACAGATGAAGTGCATGGCTCTGCTCACTCACTTCCTCACACGGAAAACATGCTAACCTCGTACCGACCCCACCTAACCAGGCACTGCCAGGGACAGCAGGTGCGCCGACAAGAAAGTCCGGTTCAGACCCAGGTGCTGGGACAGACAGGGCAGGGGGGCAGCCTGAAAGACCAGCACCGGGGATGAGAGTCACACAGGCCACAGTACAGATGGCCTGCCGCATGGGCATCAAGGGAGACACAGACGCATCGAGATCGAAGATGATGAGGGCAGTGCCACCCCACGAGCAAGTCCACGCAGCCCCCCCCTCCCCTGCAGCAGCACAAGCCACCCTTGTTACTGCTCTGCCTCCAGACGTGCTCACGGTCACAAGCAGAGCACACAGCAAGGCCTGCACCTGCTTCTGTCTGACTCTGAGTCCACACCCACGAGCGGCACCCAGGCGGCGGGACAGGGGCACCTGGAGCCCAGAGTTGACAGCACTCTTCTAAGACAGGGATTCAGGGTCACACCGCCTTTCCCTGTTGACACGGAGACCGAGCCCAAGTACAAGTGCGTACCCCGCGGTGTTTCTGCTCGGGACCAGGCAAACACGGCTAAATGACAGGCCCAGGTCCCAGCGAGGCCATGACAGACCTCTGCGGCCCTGAGAGCCAGAAAATGAGGCCAAAGTGACATTACCTCAGCCACGTGTACATAAACATAAAATTTAAAGCTTAACTTTGGTCCCCAATTAACGAAGACATCCTTAAGATAAAGGTCCTCCTTGGAAAGAGCAGACCATCCTCGTTTCACCATGGCTGCAGAAGGAAAAGGGACAGCCAGCCAGCCAGCCAGCCAGCCAGCCAGAGCAGGCGGGTGCCCAGTGACGGGCGCCAGCGAGGAGGAGGGCGGCTCACACGTTACCTTTTTCCCCGTTTGCTTCTCCACCATGTCGCTGCTGAGGGAAAAGTCTCCGTGCTGTGGTGTTCTAGAACACCCGCCCTTGGGCATCGTTCTTCTCCCTCACCCGGTCTTCATCTAGACTGCCATCGCTTCATCATCGACCGTCTGCTTCGAGAGAGAGAACACAGAGGGTCAGTCAGGATTCACGCAGACCAGGCCCGGGCAATCTCAAATCCGTGCCCCGAAGGGGCTGAGTGTCAGCCACTGCGCCGATGGAGCCGTGCTCCACGCTGGGACAGGTGACTAGGCGGGGACCTCGGGGCTCATGACCCGGGTGGCGGTGCTGTGCTCCATGATGTAGAGCCTGGCCCTGTTCTTCTGGGGACCCTGCACCCGCCCCGCGGGCAGGCTCACGTGCCAGGCGCAGCACATCACACCCACCGCCCTCTAAGTCACGGTCTCGACCCCACCCGCGCTCTGGGAAGGCAGCCCCCACTTCCTGCACAGCCCCCGACAGAAAGTCGGAATGAGAATTCTTTTGCTTTTCAGAAAGCACCACACAGACCCAATAATCCAACTTTTCCCAAGTAAAAGGAGCAGAAGGCAGTCATGTGACACCTCTGAGGGAGTCCTCGTGGCTCCCCAGATGCCCAGATCTGTGCCCCTTGAGCCAGCCCCTGCATTTCCCAGGACACATGCTGTGTTAGGCATGGTTTTTACTTTCTGTACTTTGATGCTTTGACCTGTTAAAACAACAACAGCAACAGCCTTGTTACGTGGGGAGAGACGATCCCTTCCTCAGCGACAGCAAGCCTGCCACCCGGCAGCCAGGGCCCAGCCCGCCGCAGCAGTCAGACAAGCCAGCCCTAAGCTGTCCACTGCGTCTGCCCGCTTCTCCTGCAGAACCCCCGGCCCAGGCTCTGGCAAAGGCCGCCCCCTTGCTCCTGTCTTCTGCCTCCTGGCCATCCTGGTCCCTGCCCTGGTGCCCTGGTGGCCCTGTGTGGACTCCCTCTGGTACCCGAGAGTACAAGCAACTTCCTCTCAGTGTCTGCCCGTGGCCGGATGACTGACCAGACCACGGCCTCTTCCGTCCCTTCCGTGCCTCCTGTTTGCAGCCTGCACCAACTCCGTCTTCCCAAAAGCCAACGCCTTCCTTTTTATACTTTTGACATTTTCATCATCAGAATTGGAAAACATTTTATTATTATTATTTTCTTAAGTTTATTTGAGAGAGACAGCGTGAGCAGGGGAGGAGCAGAGAGAGAATCCCAAAGATTGCAGACTGTCAGCGCAGAGCACAACCAGACCATGACCTGAGCCAATACCGAGTCGGATGCTCAACCGACTGAGCCACCAGGTGCCCCTAGAAAACATTTTAAACAAACTATGTGCATGTTTTATCTCCTCTTTCCTCAGTGACACACCTCTGTGCTTTGCCACTTTGGAGGAGTATTGTCTGTAACTAAATGACCTGGAATTAATGGCCTTGACCACGTATGAAGTGTGGCTTTGAAACGCCATCCGTGAGCGGCAGCTGCGCTCCCTGGTGTGCCCTGCTCCCCACGCTGAGGATGAGCCTGCCCGCCACGGTGTCTTCCGGGAGAGCCTCCTGCTTCCCCGCACTAACTGCTAAAATGTCAGACAGTGTCCTCTTGGTACCTGTCTGACCTAAGACATTGGGGTGTATCTGGGGAAGAGGGAGAAGGCGGACCATCTTCACTCCCGGCCTGACGCTCACTCCCCACTCGCGCAGAGCAGGCTGAGAGGGGTTTCTGGCCACAGGATCCAGTGGCTGGAGCCACAAACGGCATTTTCCATCTCTGCATGAAGCTACGAATCCGACACCCCTCTCCAGTGCCCCCCACGAAGCCGGAGCGCCTCAGCCTGGAGGAGCAGAGCCAGACTCAGAGCCAGCTTACGGAGCTCACAGACAATGTTTCAGGAGAAATTTAAAGATTACACAGAAGTTACGTCTCTAGAAACTCCCGCCTGCCTGCTCTCACGAGGGGAAATCGAGCACAGCCATCAGGGCATGTCCAACCCCCCTGCTCTTGGGTGTGTAGCACGAGTCGATGGAGACTGTGTGGGACACGCCTGGGCCAGCAAGCGGCCGCGGCACAGACCCCAGGATGTCCGAACCCCGATCTCGGTCCACCCCACGCCGTCTACCCCAGGAGACGGGCACGGGTGCCACTTCATTCTCTGAACAAGTGACTTCACTCTGTCCCAGAACCGGCTCTGCTAGGTGGTCTCTCTGTTCACTGTAGAGTTTTGAGGCCCCTGCACAGAAAGGCCTGCCCCTCCTTCCAATCACCCTCCCTGGGAATGCGGCCACGACAGCCGCAGAGCGGCATGGAGGGAATGCAGTGCGGTTTCAGGACACCGTCCCAACCCCCAAGCCTAATTATCCTTCCAAATGGCCACAGAAGCCACAAGGCAAGAGAAAGGAGTGAAGCTGTGAGCGCGCCCATCCAGGGTTACAGAGCCTTAGGGTGCTGCTCTAGCTGGGCCCAGTTCTGAGGCTGGGAAAGAGCTCTGCCTCGGACTGGACGAGCCGAGCCAGAGTGCCAACTGAAGGGCTTCCACGGGGGCCCTCCAAGGCGCACCCGGCGGCTCAGGAAGTCCGTGCAAACCGCTAAGCACCACGCCAAGGCTGCCGGTTCCAGTCCTCGCCGTCGGCACTGGCGCGAGAACGCCGAGCAGAAGGCCCGGGGTGGGGCGTGGGGGGGCCGCTGTGAATGAAGGTCCACTGGAGAAAAGCGGGAGCCGGAGCGGAGCGGCCTCTCCCCGGCCTGGCTGCGGCCTGCGGCCGTCCCTCGCCGGCTGGGCTGCTGCTGGGGGACGAGACCTTCTGCCCTCCCGCTGGGGTGACGGAGCCCGCACCCTGGCCTCCTGTCGGGTCTGACGGCCAGCACTGGGCGGGAGAGGCCCCCGCTTGCCCCCCAACTCCACTGTGAATGAGACTTCCCTTATTATCACTTTTCATTTTGTGAGCATCCAGCGAATTCCATGCAATCTGTCACTGAGTGACTGTGGGCCCAAAACCTCACCAAGATGGCCCAAGGGGACACTTCATGCCAGCTGCTGGCCTCAATCTCCCCTGAAGGCCGCTGTCCTGAGGGCACCGCCCACCCCTCCCCCGAAGGCTGGCGGGTGAGAGTGTGTTCTTTCCCCCAGGACAGTGTGCACGAGGACAGCCCCGGCCACGCCGGCCACCTTGCTGCCGCGGTCACAACCCCCTCCATACTCAGAGCTTGCCGGGAGCAGGAGGACCCGCACGATGGCCCATGTCCTCAGGGCCCGGGAGCCCCGCACACTAGACACATTTCTTTAGGGGACGTCGTGGGTTCATAAGGGCTGTCAGCTCCAGGGCTCAGATTTGCCACCAACGCGTTCTGGCTCACTTTCTGGGAGAGCTGGACCCATGTGGAACCTGGCGAGCCAAGGGGACCCGAGTCCCCCATTATTTCAGTGACAAGGCAGCTGATCTCAAACGCACCTTTGTCTTCTTCCATCTACCTGGCCTTCCCAGTCCTCCCCCAGGCTGTCTGGTCCCTGTGTCCGTCGGCGTCCCCCTTGACCTTGGGAAATGGCCGCGCCAGCAAAGGGAAGGACGCAGATGCAGAGAGACCAGACCGAAGCAACTCTGGTCACCAGCCACGACTTCGGAGCCGGGCACAGCCCCACGCCAGCTCAGCTCGCCACTCCCTCCGTGGGTCCGCTCTGCGGGGGGAGGCTGCCACAATGCCACGGGCCTCCCTGCTCACTGCCGGGCATGCACTGCTCAACCCAAGGAGAGGCCAGGTCCCTCACCCCCACCCCAACAGAGCCATCATGGTGGTGACAATCTTTGTTGGGGGCGGGGAGGGGGGGGGAGTCTTCCCTTCTAACAAGTTACAAGGCTACCTCAACCTGGGCTCTGGGGCTTTCTAACCCAACAATCCAATGGGTGGCCATCAAGTCTCAGACCCTGGAGGCAACCTGGCCGTCCCCACTCAGACATGCCGTAAGTGCCAGTGTCAGAAGACACCTGCTCTGAACACAGGGACGCTCCACCCCTCTTCGAACCAGGCAACCCACAGCACTCTGGGGCCCACACGGACTGGACACTCGGCACCCATCAGTGGCACGTCGGGAGACGGCGAGTCTGAGGCCTGGCTCCTGCACGCGACGGGCTGGTGGCTGCGGCCGTCTCCCTGCCCTGGCTTCGCAGGCTGCAAGGGGTCCAGAGGCCACTCAGGAAAGCACTCGAGGGCTTCTGGAGCTGGGCGAGTCCTCTGAAGAGGACCGCTTCCCTGAAACAGAGGCACAGTCCCTACTCCGCTGGCTCCAGGAGTTTGCCAGTGACCTTGTGGCCGTGGGTCCGAGCCCGGACAGAGTGAGGGCAGGGCCTCTCCTCTGCTTGCCTGGGGACCCTGCACCTCAGGTTTGGAGAGACAGGCCATTCAAAGGGGGTGGCAAATATAAACATTAAAAAAACTTAAAAAAATTTTAAGGTTACTTTTTAAATAACGTGTAATGAAAACCGTCAACATTAGAGAGATCTGCATAACTCAATGAATCACCATTTTCCAAACAGCTGATATGGGACGTTACAGAATCCCACAAGGAAGACCCATTAATGCAGAGAATGTGGCCACCTCGGTGGTCTCAACAGCAACCAGGAGGGTTTCCAGACCCTGCGAGAAAGACAACCCAAACTGCCCCTTCTCATACCGCCCGTCTGTGAGGGACGGTTATTTTACCACTTAGGAGAAAAGAGCAGAACGCAGCAGCCGGGAGCGCAGACGCAGGCCACGCCCGGCGGTTCCTCAGGGCAGACACCGAAGGGGGCTGCAGGCAGAGAGAACAAATGCCACTATTTTCACTAAATTTTTATTGATTTTGGTTGTACAAGTTACTTTTCAGCAAAAAATTATATTTTTTATTATTTTTAAGTGAATAAAAAATTAAAAAAAATTTTTTATGGTTTTTCTTTATTTTTGAGAGACAGAGACAGTGCAAGCAGGGGAGGGTCAGACAGAGAGGGAGACACACAATCTGAAGCAGGCTCCAGGCTCCAAGCTGTCAGCACAGAGCCCAATGCGGGTCTTGAACTCACGGACTGTGAGATCATGACCTGAGCCAAAGCCAGGCGCTTAACCGACTGAGCCACCCAGGCGCCCCATGTGAATTAAAAATTTAAAACTTTCCTCAGTTACAACTGTTTTTTTTTTTTTTTGCTGTTTTTTAAATGTTTATTTTTGAGAAAGAGACAGAGACAGACATAGATCATGAACGAGGGAGGGGCAGAGAGAGAGGGAGACACAAGAATCTGAAGCAGGCTCCAGGCTCCAAGCTGTCAGCACAGAGCCCGATGTGGGACTCGAGCTCACGAACCGTGAGATCATGACCTGAGCTGAAGTTGGACGTTTAACCGACTGAGCCCCCCAGGCTCCCCTCAGTTATACTTTTAAAGACGACACGTTAATACAGTAACTTGAGAGCTACAACCCACCAAGCCGTGTGGGGTCCTCACTAACACTGACTGGTGTATGGAATCAGCCCAAAGAGTCTGCGAGGCTCTGCAGAAGCACAAGGCAGGGGACACTGCAGAGAAAAGACCAGCCGCCAGGAGATGAACCCAGACCGGGAGGGGCTGGATGCAGCCACAGAACTACTGAGCAGAAGCCCAAACTGTCCTAAGATAGAAAGTAGAGATGGTCTCAAAACAAAGACAGAACTCATGCAAAGTACCTTAAAATCAAAAGAAAAGAATCTCAGATTACATAAATACATATTAATAAACAAAATTAAATAAAGTCAAAGCCAAAACGTGGAGGAGACGGTGTCGGAGTGGCAGCGTGTGGACACAGCGCGGGGCAGCACGGCAGGGCCAGGAACAGGCCTGTGCCCGCAGCAGGCAGGGGCTCGGAGGCACCAGACAGCAGGACGAGAGTGAACGACAGCTCCGCCCACCACTGGTGGGGACAGCGGGACGTCTGTGGGAAAACTGTGACCGTGCACAGAAATCACGTCTGGACACACTGCAGACCCAGACGTCAGAGGCACAAGCAGGAGGCTACTGGACGGCGGGTGGAACCGAAGGCCCGTCACAGCTCCTTCCAGGTAAAGAAAGACTTTTTAGCCAGAAGCATCAACCATAAAAGAAAGCTCTGAAAATTTGAACACTTTAAAAACTCCTATAAATCACTAAGAAAAAGGCAAACCATCTAGTACAAAAATGGACACAAGGGGCACCTGGGTGGCTCCATCGATTAAGCATCTGATTCTTGATTTTGGCTCAGGTCATGATCTCATGGTTCATGGGATCAAGCCCTACCTTGGGCTCTGCGCAGACAGGGCAGAGCCTGCTTGAGAGTCTCATTTCTCCCCCCCCACCCCATCCATTGCACGCGCTCTCTCAAAATAAATAAATTTTTAAAAAATGTACATGGGACTTAAGACACTTCATAAAAGAAGAAATCTAAAAGGTCAGTAAGTAGATGAAAAGCTCACCAACTGCTTTAGCAATCCAGAAAATACAAACAACCACCAAAACGAGGTGCCAAGTGGCAGTGAAGACACCGAGCAAAGGAAGATGGTTCCCCTCTGCTGGGAGTGGGACCCCGTGACCGCACCCGCGGGCACAGGCGCCCCAGGCCGCGCCCCACGACCACGCGTCAGAGGCCCGCGCAGTGACAGCGCACGGATGACCCGAGGGAGTCTCACACCGCGAGTCGACCCTGATTTCTCCCCGCGGCAGCCCACGCGGGCCTGTGTGTGACGGCCACTCAGACTCGAGGCCGCGGCTGTCGGCGGAGCCTGGAGGGCACGGGCGCGGGGCCGAGGGGCCGAGTGAAGGCCCACAGCGGCGAGCGAGCCGCGCGCTTTTACTCCGGGGACACTGGGAGGCGCGCTGCGCTCACAGGAGGGGGGTCACAAGGCTGGCTGTGCCCCAGACCCGGTGTGAGCGGCGTCCGGCCGGGCGTTAAAACAAGAAGGCTGCCGAGCGGACTGCTGCGGGGCCGCCCCCTTCCCGTGGCCCCGGCCCCGAGGGAAGGGCAGGGGAGTCCCACGGACGAGGGGGGCAGCACCTCAGAGCTTCCCGGCTCGTGCAGCGAACCTCACCTAGGCACACAGCACAGCACAAGACGCTAATCCCAGTGCAGAACGGAGACCGAACCCTTGGGACGTTACAGGTGGACACAGCTCGAAGGGGAGAGGAGAGCAACGAGGAGACAGGAGGAAAAACACGGTCTCCCAGAAGGAGCGGAGCCGCGGACGAACCCGGGACTGACGTGGGCACAACAGCGGGGAGCACGTAACGGGCGGGGGACCCGAGCCACCCGCTGCAGCTGCCCTGGGAGGACAGACACTGCTGGAGGTGGCCCAGGGGGAAGAGACACAAACGGAGAGAAAGAGCAGAAGGGCCAGGAGTATTTGCACATGAGGGCTGGCCCTCGAGGACAGGACTGGGCTCACCCTGCAGCGTCGAACATGGACCGCCCTGTGAGCCAGCCGGCCCACGGGCACGGTCAGAAAACGGCAGCATGGGCATTCATGGCAGCACCAGGCAGGGCGGTCCTGGGATACAGAGCGCACCTGCCAGGAGAGCCTATCTCCACCACACGCAGGACAGGAGGGGGACGACCTAGGACTCTGTGGTGACCTCCACAGCACCGTCAGGTGGGGACAGCTGTGTCTGCGTTAATAAATGCAGAATATGCAGGGCTGGCTCAAACTGTGAAAACTCTCCAAGTCAACAGGCTAAAGAAGAAAATCACATGATGACCACTGCTGATAAAGGGAAAAGTGGGCATTATTTTTAGTTTGTCATTATCACGGAGAGAAAGAGAGAGCGAGCGCAGGGGAGGAGCAGAGAGACAGAGTCCCAAGCAGGCTCCAGGCTGTTAGCACAGAGCTCGATGAAGATCTCAGACTCATGTGCTGTGAGATCATGCCCTGAGCTGAAATAAAGAGCTGGACCCTTACCCGACCGCGCCCCCAGTGTCCCTGCGGAAGGAGCATCGAGCACGGGCCAGTGCTCCTGAGAGCATGCCTCGGCCCAGGAAGACACGGGGGGGGGGGGGGGGGCGCGCACCCTCAGCGAGGAGACCGGCGTCCGCGAGAGCTCACGGCCGCTGTCGTGCCTGAGAAAAGCGGAACGCGTCCCCCCACACCAGGAACAAGGCAAGGATGCCCCCCAGCCCATACTGCTTTTGGACATCAGACTGGAAGTAAGAACCAGCGCAGTAAGGCAAGACAAAGAAATTAAAAACATACAAACTGGAAAAGAAGAAATAAAACGTTCCGTTTGACAATGACATGACCGTCTATCTAGAAACTGCAAGGAATCTCCAAAAACCTCCAGAAAGAATGAGCTCGGCGAGGGAGCAGACCCAGATCAACACCCAGAACCCCGGTGTCTCACGCCCGCGCAGTGCTCTGCAGTAACGCCCCCAGCGTACTTTACCCTAGGAACGGATCACATGTGTGACATGCAACATATGTGTTCGTCTACTGTTCGTGCCACTGGTAAGGCTTCCGGGCGACAGCTAGTCGTCAAGCTGAAGGAGCCGGGGTCACACTGAGGTCGCACACGGGTGGGGGTGCCCCCCACGCCCACACTGGTCAGGAGTCAGCTGTACTTCACAAGCAGCAACGAGTTTGTAGGAGCACAACACCATCCACAACTGCCCTAAATAAAAATGGAATACTTAGGTGTAAGACTAAAAAAGAAAAACTCTAAGAACCTGTGAAATTTTTAGGGGAAAATAAAAACAGGAGAAAATCTGAGACCTACGGCTAGGCGACAAGTTTTTGTTTTTATTTTTAAGCAATCCCTGCACCCACCATGAAGCTCACGCATCGCACGCTCCACGGACGGAGCCAGCCGGGTGCCCTGAGCCAGGACGACAGGACCCCAAAAGCACCCACCACAGAAGGAAAATGATAAACTGTGTACAAAATTAAAGCCTCATTCCCCGGTGAAAGACGAGCTGCCGATCTGCGAGCCACCGAAGGGGAGTAGGCAGCAAACAATCCAACTAGAAAATGGACCAAGAATAGAAGACGGGTTTTGCCAAAGAAGAGGCTGGAGCGCTGCGTGGTGGCGGTGGAGCCGTGTGCAGCTGGAGGTCACCTGCCAGGGCGTTTCCAGACCGTTTAGAAAATGAGACAGCACAGAGCCGCGGTATCAGGGGTATCACACACACACCCTCTCATGGAGCTGCTGTGTGCAGGGCAGTGACACAATTTTTCTCACAACAGGAAGCTGTCAAGGACATTTCAGAAACTCTGGCCTACCTGGTTATGAACCCTGGGTTTGTGGTCAGATGTGTCTAAGTTTCTCAATCTATAAAATAGTGAAATGAAAGCTCCAATTAAGAGCTTAGGACAATGTCTGCGCCTCGACCAGGGCTGGCTCAGTTCCCCTTCGCGCCCCGCCCCTCAGCCTGGGGAGGGCGGGGCCGAGGACGGAGGCCCAGGTGTGTTACCGATGCCGTCCCCAAAGCTGGGGTGTGCACCTCCATCCTTCCCCGACGCCTCACTCCGCACCCTTGTCACTGCCTTGCTGCCCCCCACAGTGAGGTCCTGGCTCCTCCAAACGCAGGCTGGCAAAGAGCCACAACCAGTGCAGAGCGACAAGACGCCGGCCGGGCGAGGGGTTAAGCAGGCTGTGGGATCCTCAGAGAGGTGGCCGGGGGGTGGGGGGTGGGGGGCGCTGGCTGGGACCTGGCCTGGGAACTCGGGGTGTGGGAGCAGGCAGGTTCCACTGCAGGTGGATGAGACTCAGGGGCCCGCCTACACATGGCGCCCCAAGCAATGTGTGTGCGGAGGCCACCAAAGCCACATCATGCACACTGACTTGCACAAACTCTGCAAACGACCCAGATGCCCCCCAACAGAGAGCAGACGGACCGCGGTGGCGCCAGGACACTCAGCACACTGCGGACGAGATTCCCGGAGGCTGCGAGTCAGCACGGTAATTACGCGGGGAGGGAATGGCTGTCCTCGCCTGGGGGGCTGCACAGGCGCACACAGAAGGCCGCACCGTCTCCCACATCACTGTTGTCTCGAGGGGCCTTGGCGCCCCTGAGCTCCAGACGCCACAGGCTCCCCTGGAGGCCCCTCGTCCAGTCCCCCCTCTCCGGTGACACCGCCCTGGCTCACAGCCCCGCCCGGGGGTGGGGGGAGGCAAGAGGCCCTCCACACAGGCGCGAGTCCCCTGTCCTCACACGTCTGTCGTCTCATTTTCCCGAAGGGCGCTCCCGAGCCTCCCTGAGCCTCCGCTCCGAGGTTGGAGGGGGCGTGGCTCTGCTCCTGTCCTGCTGAGAACACATGGGGCTTCACGTGCCCCATGACACTGTCAGGCAGATCTTCTGTTAGAACTGCTAAGTTATGTGATGGCTGACATCACAGGAAACTCATCTCAATAAACACACAGGACAGCATGCAACACACACCCTACAGAGGCCAGATCTGCGGGCCCCGCGTGGAGGCCGCTGACCCCTGCCTCCGCCACGCTGGCCGGACCGAGAACACTCTCGAGACAAGGGGGCCTTCAGAGAAAGGGGAGGGAAGCCGGCCGCTGAAGCAGGTCCCTCCGGGGGGCACGTCCACGCCGCTCCCAGGGGTCTGCCGACACGGCCAGCGGCCTTCACAGAAGTGGCCCAGAGAAAGGACACCCCGCCCCCCGCCCCCCCGGGCATGGGGCGCACACACGGCAGCCCCTGGGGCAAGGTGCTCTCCACTCACGTCCGGCGTCACCAACTGAACCCTCACCCACAGTGTTTATTTGTCAATTCTTTTTGTAAAGATTTCATTTTTAAGTCATCTCTACACCCAACAGGGGGGTCAAACCCATGATCCCGAGATCAAGAGTCACATGCTCCGCTGACCGAGCCAGCAGGGTGCACGCCCCGGGCAATGTCAATGGACCACCTGCGTGCCCTCCTTCAGCCTCAGGGCGTGACACGGGCATCCTGGAGACCCCACTTGTCTGCTCTCATGGCCCTGTGCGCCCCCGCATTCCTGCTGTGCCACCCCGTCCATGTCACCACCCTGTCTATGTCACCAACCCCACTGTCCTATTTTTAAAATTATAGTTGATTGTCAAGTTGGTTTCCATATAACCCTCGGTGCTCATCCCAACAAGTGCCCTCCACGTCGCTACAAGTGGCCAGATTTCATTCTTCCTCACTGCCCTGTAGTCCTCCATTCTATCCATAAACCACATCTTCTTGATCCACTCATCAGGTGATGGACATTTAGGCTCTTTCCGTGATTTGGCTGTTGTTGACAGTGCCGCTATGAACATTGGGGCCCGTGTGCCCCTATGCATCAGCACTTCTTTATCCCTTGGGTAGATCCCCAGCAGTGCTATTGCTGGGTCATAGGGGAGTTCTAGTGATAGTTTTTTGAGGAGCCTCCACACTGTTTTCCAGAGCGGCTGCACCAGTTTACATTCCCACCAGCAGTGCAGGAGGGAGCCCGTCTCTCCACACCCTCGCCGGCATCCGTAGCCTCCGGATTTGTTCATGTTAGCCACTCTGACCGGCGTGAGATCACCCTCATTTTCAAGCCCACATGCCTACACCAGACCTGTGGCAGAGATGGGCAGGAAGTCAAGATACTCATCCACACAATCCTGCCAAGTGGGCTGCAGAAAGGCTGCCCCCAGCACGTCCTCCCCAGGAGCACACAGGGTGCCCAGTCCCCATCTTGCCAACACCACTTTAAAACACAAAAAGGCGGTGACCATCTGCCTACTGGGCTCTCGATGGCGCCGGCGGCTGCCTGTCCGTGGTGTCTCTTCCCATGTGACCACCCGTGCCCTCAGTCGATCGTGTGCTCTGCACGAGCTGACAGCACTGCTCTGTGCCCAGGCCCGGGGACTGCAGCTGGCATGTGCTGCTCTGTTATAGTGTCACAAGAGCGGCTGGACACGAGCGGGGTGGGTCGGTCAGACAAGGACGACGCGGGACTCGGGTACGAAACATTGGCCACACGGGTGGACACGAACCATCGGGGCCAAAGGAATGGCCCCGCCTCCATCCCTACACCCAGCACTGCGAGCCCGGACAGGTGCTGGACGCGGCCTGGAAATAGGGCGTGCAGGGCTCACCTACTGAGCACGGCAGTCCTGTCTTCCCAAACTCATTCAGCACACACCGCATGTGGCCATCGGAGTGACCTCATGGCACAACGGTGTTACCACAGAACGCCAAGGCCCGTCTGGCTGCCAGGAAACACGGCCCCTGCAGCCCCTGCAATGACACACCTCTCCCCAGAGCCCTTCATGTCCATCTGTCCATGCCGAGCACCACGGAAGCCACTCTCCCTGTCCACGTGCTGGGACCTTCCTTCAGAGCCACACGGTGACGTTCCCCAGAACAAAGCCCGAACCAGGAAGGCCATCTGTTAGCAGGGGTGCCGACGGGGGCAGAGGTGCTCCACACCAAGGCATCGGTCTGAGAGGGACCGGCTGTAGGAGAACTCCCGAGTTCAAGGTGCACTCTAGCTTCTAAAGCAGACAAGAGGCTACGGAGCCCCCGTCTTTGCTCTCCTACGTCAGGTAACTGGCCAGGTTCAACAATAACTTCCCTCCTTTAACTGCAAGGACTGCCGAGAGGATGCTTGGAGCACAACAAGCCTAATTAGTAACAACTGAATCTTCCAGAAATAAACCTATAATGGAGCCACCTCCTTTCCCCTCAAAGTCACTGTCAACCGGTCTCCTCAGACTCAGGAACCTAAAACAGGAAAGCAGTGTCTCCCGGGTCCCGGGGTCTCCCCCATGACCTGGGCCAGAAGGACGCACCGCAGGAGCACACACACCCAGAGGCAGCGCTGTGTGAAGACCTGTTCGCGCTGACAGGACAGCAAGCCACTCCCCGTCCCCTGTCCCCATCCCGGTCCCCGTCCCCGATGCGGTGACCGCACTGCAGTGGCCTGGCTGCTCCGAGACAGCCCCCATCCCCCCCACGCCCTCCCCCAATAAAACAACAACAACAAAAAAGCTTCCGGGTGAGAGGCGCCAGGATGGCTCAGTCGGTAGAAGGTGTGCCTCTGTTTCAGGGTTGAGTCCAAGCCCCATGCCAGGTGTAGAGCCGACTTAAAAAAATAAAATGGGGGGGAGGGGGGGCGCTTGTGGGTGAGACAGCAAGCGCCCAGAGAAATAAGACGCTTCTTCCCTTGTAAACAGAGAGCATTAGCGGAGACGGTGTGTTTAAAATACATCTCCCCAAACGTCCTACGTTCTGCGGACGAGAGCCCATCTGCAAGCAGCACGAACGCCCACGACGAGGGGAACGGAAGAGGGCGTCCTGGGGGTCACCCGCGGGGAAAACGCGGCCCGGCGGGGCGGGGCGCACAGAGCGCTGCTGAGGCCAGGGACGCCGACGGGGGCGAGGGCCGCGCGCAGGCGGACTCCCGTGTAGACCGAGGCCCGGGACAGGTGACCCCAGGCCACGGCGACGGAGACTCAACACGGGGTGGGTGCCGGGCAGGTGTGCGCACTCACTCACACCTGTACTCGCTCAGGCTGCCATCACACCTACACTTAGGAGAAAAAAGTGGGGCACTTGGGGGGTTCAGTCTGTTAAGCGTCCAGCTCTTGGTTTCGGCTCAGGTCATGATCTCACAGCTCGTGAGTTCAACCCCGAATGGGCTCCGTGCTGACACAGCACAGAGTGTGCTGGGGATTCTCTGTCTCTCCCCCTGCCCAGGCCCTCCCCACAGCAGGCATGCCACCCCTTTCATTCTCTTATAATAAGTAAATAAACGTAAAAAAAAATGTACATTTAGCTCAAGAAATCATCAGCAGAGCGTTGAGTCGTATTGCCCACCCCCTAAAATATATCCACGCGGAATCTATAAACGTGACCCTCCTTGGAAAAAGGGCCTGGGCACACGTAACTGACCTGAGGACCCCAGGGGAGACCGAGCTGTATTATGTGGTCAGACCCGAAACCCAACAGCCGGTCCCTAGAAGAGAAGGGAGAGAGAAATTAGGAAAGGGGGTCGCGTGAAGACGGGGTGCCAGGGAGGCGAGGTGGGCTCTGCCTCGGAGTCTGTGGGGAGTGCTGTAAGAGTGTGTGCCTGCCGTCTAAGCGGCCCCAGGGGACCGACACAACATCTATGCACGGTAAATGACTGTCCCCGTGTCCCCAGGCCCTGGTGGCCCAGCCCGGCCGACATGGTGAGCAGCTCAGACCGTAGGCCAGCAGACCCTTCCCTTGGCTTCCCGTCCTGCTCAGGGTGACCTCTCAGACCACTGGGGCTGAGGCGCCACCCCAGGTTCTGGGATGCTCTCCACCCAGTGGAGGGGACTCAGGCTTGGACCCCAGGCTGCTTCCCTCACCGTGTCTATGGCTCTGAGAGTGATTCTCCCGCGCCAAGGAATCCTCACCACAGAAAGCGAGATTTCTTCCTAATCAACTAAACACAAGCCTCTGCTGAGCGCAGAGCATTAGCATGAGGCTGGGGGCACAGCAGGTGGAGGACAGCTGGGGAAACCCGGTCAGGGCTCTCACGCCCCTGGTCCAGATCGTCCTCGCTGCCAGACTGAGCAGGCCCGGGAGCTGGGGACACGTGGCAGGGGGTCTACAGGTACCCAGTGGACCTCCCTGCCACTGCCTCTCAGGACGCAAAGTCTGCAAAAGTGACTATCTGGCCACGTAAGAGAAAGTCTGCCGGCCCCTGTGCTGGACGGAGGTGCCACGCAGGACCCAGAGACGGGCAGGTGACGGTCGTGGTTGAGAGACTACCAGCTTCCACGGAGTAACTCTCAGACCTACTGAAATACAACAGCAAAGAGAAAAGGCTGACGGGGAAGTGCTGGTTACAAAACAGGCCGCAGTGCCGGTGAGCACGGAACACGGATCGTCAAAGAGAACCTCTCCATGAAACAAGGGCTCAGAAGCTGTCCGCCCTGGGCATCCGAGCAGCAGGCTTGCATTTTCCAAAGTTTTGCCTGTTTGTATTCTCTAATTTTCTACTACGCTCTCACACTGTTCCTAGAAACTGACTAGAGAAAAGACAGACTGAACTTCAATGTGCATTGATAATATGTTACTCGAGTAACATTTTTAATTTTATTCATCATTTTACCTTCATGATCCGGACAAAGCCCTGTGAGTTTTGTCACAGGACAGACTTCTCGGGGTAAAAAGCTGGAAACCCATGTCATGGGAAGGCGAGGAGACGAAGTCCACACGGGTGCCCCCTCGGCGCCACCTGCCCAGAGCCCCGCAGCCGGCGAGCACAGCGCACGGAAGCCCCTCCGGGTCGCACACACGGGAAGACGACGGTGTGACCAGGACGGCCTTCAGGCTCGTGGCACCAATTCAAAAATCAGAGCAAAACAAAAAACTCAACTATAAAACTTGAAAAAAAGGGGGGGGCTGCGTCCTGGGTGAGGCGGCCCGCACGGCACATGGAGCCCAAGCCGGACATCGCCCCCAGTGTGAGCTGCATTATAGAATGTAGAAGGTGAGAACACCACTTTTCAAGTGATCCCAGGAATATGGAGCGCCCCTAAATCTGTTCAAAAGGAGTTATTATATTTCATGATTTCCTCATTAGAAATATCTTCCATCCCATCATTTTATAATAAAGTAACAACTATGATTTTCACTGAAATGTTTCAAGTATACAGAAACGCGTGAGAAATAATGAAACAAACACTGATGTACTCACCGTCTGCTCACTCTGCCCGATCTTCTTTAGAATTTTTTTTCCTTAGAGAGTGAGGGAGAGGTAAGGGGGGAAGGGCTGGGGGGGAGAGACACACTGTCAGAACAGAGCCTGACGTGGGGCTCAATCCCAAACCATGAGATCATGACCTGAACCAAAATCAAGAGTCAGACATTCAACCAACTGAGCCACCCAGGTGCCCCAGACTTTCTTTTTTAATGTTTATTTTTGAGAGATGAAGAGAGAGAGCATGAGCAGGGGAGGGTTAGAGAGGGAAAAGGAGACACAGAATCTAAAGGAGGCCCCAGGCTCAAGCTGTCGGCACAGAGCCCAACATGGGGCTTGAACTCACAAACTATGAGATCATGACCTGAGCCAAAGTCGGACACTCAACAGACTGAGACACCCAGGTGCCCCAGAGTGATGGCTCATTTAAAATTTTCTCTTTTTTTAATGTTTATTTATTTTTGAGAGAGACAGAGCACAAGCAGGGGAGAGCAGAGAGAGAGAGACAAGAGAGACAAAGGATTCGAAGCAGGTTCCAGGCTCTGAGCCGCCAGCACAGAAGAGCCCGATGCTAAGAATCCCTTTCAAGTTATAGCCAGATATGGAGTTACAGGAAACTGACTGTAAATGCTTTTAAAAATCCGATCAAACTTCACCCTGCAGAGTCCTTCACAAACATGCCCTCTTTTACGCTGTAAACTGGTCAGGAAATTCTGGCTGGGGAGGGAAGGAAACCCTGTAAGAGACCCCTGAGGAACCAGGTCAGGCTCTACAAAAAGTCAGGAACCCACTTTCACTCAGACAGAAGCTGTGAAGTCCAGTGGTCAGCCGAGACCCTCCCTGGGCGAAGCGGCACTCCGTGTAAGGACACGAGGTGAGAGACCCACGGTCTGGAGGGTTCTGAGACCCCAGAAAGCACCTGAGCGACGTGCGTGGTGCTCAGGAAGGATCCGGAGCGTCTGCCCGAGTCCTGGCGCGCCCGTGACCCAGAAAGGGCTTTGACGGCTGCTTCTCTTTCTCCAGCAGCCAGGCAGGCCTGCTTCCTCACTTCCACGTCGGCCAAAACCATAACTGGCAAACCCAGAGGAACAGGTTTATATTATAAATGACTTCAGACCTTTTTTTTTTTAACATTTATTTTATTTTATTTTTTGAGAGAGAGAGAGAGAGAGAGAGGAAGAAAGACAGAGCATGAGCTGGGGAGGGGCAGAGAGAAGAGACACAGCATCTGAGCTGTCAGCACGGAGACCAACACGGCGCTCAAACTCACGAGCGTGAGGTCACGACCTGAGCTAAGTCAGAAGCTCCACCAACTGTGCCCCTCGGCCCCTTAACCCAGAAAAAACGATAAATCGTAACCCAAGTCATGTGACTCATGCTCTTCATACACAATACTGTGAAATTTTTAAGAACTGAGAGTTCCACCGAGGGAAGTTGGAAGCCCAATTCCCAGGCCCGTGTCAAGGGGAGCGAGGCTGGGAGGCGACCCTCGGTCCGAAGGGCTGCAGACGCGACGCGGACGCGAGGCTGCCCCGCTTCTCTCCGCAGTGAGCGCGGCCCGGGACTTGTCGGGGCGAGTGGGCGGGAGGGGGACCAGGCGCGCACGCGGAGAGGGGCAGACGGCACACGGCGGCCGGACGGCCCGCCAACTTCGCCAGCACGCCAGCAATGCTCTTGTGGGCACAGACCCCACCAAGCGTTCCCACCTTCCAGAAGGCTGTGCGGGTGAGACCAAGGCACGTCACCTTAGCAGCAGCTCCCAACACGCGTACACCCGACACCAGCTGCCTTCTGAAAGCGGTAAACAGAGGACAATGGTATAAAAGTTCCAGGTTAAGGCAAGGGTCATCCAGCACCTGCCCTCTCTGCCCTTCCCGAGCCCTACATCCCACGGAGAACACCGAGCGACTCGCAGGTGCAAAGGTGCTTTTCCTCCCCAAGGGTGTGCGACACCGAGTGGCCGCGTGCCCTCTGCGGGCACCTTCATGCACAAACACGAAGTGGCCACAGGACGCCAGTCTGCGGCACAGGACGCTGGGCGCGGAGCAGCCGTCTCCCCGGCAGGATTTCCGGGCCTGGCGGACCCGAGGTCTGCTCGAGAGCCTCCTCCCCACAGGCCGCAGGTTCCAAGGTTCTGTGACAAACCAGGAAGTCACAACAAAACAAGAGAAAGATGTGGCGGGCCTCCGGCCTCAGGAAATCAGCCTGGGAGAGGTTCCTGGTAAAGTCCAAGCTGTGAGCCTCAGAACCCACTTCCATCTTTGTTTGGAAAACAGAGTCCGTTTCATTGTGGGGGAAGAAAACCTCATACTCCCTGGAGATCGGAAGACCCTGGAACTCAAATCATTTGGTCTGGGCCAAACCGGCAGCATAAACAGGTGTGCCCGGGACCAGGCCTCCAGATGGCCCGAGAGGATGACACACCAAGACTGAGGCGGAGCCGAACACAGCAGACACTGGCTTGGTTTCAAACTGACTTCATTCCAACCCTAAATATCCATTCCACCTCCCTCCAGCTTCCTCCAGCTTCTGAAATGTGATGGAGAACCAGCTTCCTCCTGATTCCCTTTCTACCATACTTTTAAAGCATTAGACAGAAAACGAGGCAAATAAATCCACATGCACGGACTGACATTTTTAAGAGAAAAAAACAAACCTGGTATTTCACGCCGCAAACCCCACTGTGGGCTGGACAGGCCCGCTTCTCTGCACAGCCGCTAGCCACTCAGTATTCCGCAGAATCACACCACTGTGTGTTGAAACGGAGATGTGAAAATGCTCGGAGAAACCGTTGTTACGGAATAATCCCACTCTGTTCGCTGAGGACGGAGGCGTGTCAACGTCGCCCGCAGAGGCACTGACCCGCGTGGCAAAGGGGCGGCGGAAGGACAGCGGCAAAGGCAGGGAGGCCCCGCGTCGCGGGCCCCGGGGAAGGCGCCTCAGGACGCGGACCCCGTGGGGAACCTCGCACTCAGGTCTGCAGGCAGCGCTCGGTGCCATTTTGCCAAAGCGACGTCCAAGCTCCTGAACAGAGAGAAGCCAACCCCGTGAACCCCACACTTTGTTCTACAGGCCCAGCTATTCAAATGCATCCGTGGCAAATTCTTTCAAAGTAAAACCAACTCAAATTGTCCCTCTAGGTGACCGTGCCCCTGTGTGCAGACTGGGGGCCAGCGAAAGGGCGACCCGGGCGGTGGAGGAATGTCACCCCCTGAGAACGTGCTGCCGGCAGTAGCAAGGAGCCTGGAGGGCCAGCACCCGATAAGCCTATGTGGTCCCCTCACGGAGAGCAACGGAGAGAAGATCTCGTTCCCAAAGATTCGCTGTCCCTCCTCTTCAGGAACGCTCCCGGAGCTCAGGGAGGCAGGCCGGGGCCGTGAGGCGGCGCAGACGGGGCCAAGGCCTGGAGACCACGGGCGCCGCACTGCCCTCCGCTCGCCGGCTGAGGTCGGGAGTGGGCGGCTGCCTCGCGGGCTCGGGCTCGGCCTCCTCGCCTGGCGGCTGGGGGGCCCGGGAGCGCAGGCAACTGTACTTGGGGACGGTGCCCACCCTCCGGTCCGCGCTGGGATGTCACGATCCATCAGGTTACGTCCGCACAGCGCTGTCCTTTCACACGTGGCTGTCTGCAGAGCCCCTAAGTAGTCTCGGCCGAACAGACAAACGAGGTGGGAGCCGAGGCGATCGAAGACCCCCCCCCACCCCCCACCCCCGGTCACGGGGAGTGCCCGACAGGCAGGATGGGAGTCGGCGAGCTCCCAGGGAAGGGCGGACAGAACTTACCCTCTTGGGGATAAAAAGTGATTCTGCTGTTCACAGTTACCCATGAGTCGAGGAGTGTCGCCTTCCACTGCGGACACGCCGCCTCGGCCCCGGGGGGAAACCCTGGGCGCTTCTCGGCCCCCGGGACCTCAGAACAGGCTGGGCCGGCAGGGGCTGCCGCGCAGGGTCCCGACGTGTCAGGGTTAAAAATGAGGACAGGAAGGAGGATTCTGGGAGTGGCATCCCTCATCAGCAACAAATCGAAGGACACGGACGCAGGCAGCAGTGGCGCGGGGGCGCGAAGCCCGGCCCGGGTGGCTGCACCCCGACTGGCGGCCCGCGGCGGACCGGGGGCAGCCCCTGGGAGCCTCCGCCAGGACACAGAACACGGTGACCACAGAATGCAGAACAGCCACATTTGTAGAGGAGGAAAAACAGTGAATAGGGAAAAAAAATGTAAAGGAGGGGGGGCACCAGGGTGGCTCAGTCAGGTAAGCCTCCAACTTGGGCTCAGGTCACGATCTCAGTTTGTGAGTGCAAACCCCACGTCGGGCTCTGTGCTGACAGTTCAGAGCCTGCTTCAGATTTTGTGTCTCCCGTTCTCTGTGCCCCTCCCCGGCTCATGCTCTGTCTCTGTCTCTCAAAAATAAATAAACATCAAAAAAAATTTTTTTTAATGTAAAGAGGAAAAAAAACGGAGAAAAAAACACAAGTGAAAACACACGGAAAGCCCAATACCGTGTGACACACGTCCCTCGGGCACGAAAGTAAGAGGGCGAAGAAATGCAGTTAGGAGACAAAGTCCGTCGGCCTGGGACCGGAAGCTGAGAGTCTGTGAAGGAAACCGAACACACACAAACCTGGAAAGATCTCCAGGGGAGAGAAGAGATAAACCACGTAAATACCGAACAGGGCACAGGCATGGGGCCCACGCGCAGCCCAGGAGACAAAGTCGCAGAAGCACAGCCAGGGCCCCCCCCACGAGGAGACGGCTCCAAACGTGTGCGCACGTGAAAGCCACGCCGGGAAGAGCCAACGCTGACGAAGGGGAAACGGAGCCGACACGACCAGAGGAGCGGTATTTTAGGAGACGACTCCCACCAAAACTCAGAACACGGAAGGTTCTTATGTAACACTGAGCAAACACGTCACATCCCACCGAGTCCCGTCAAGGACACGACACACAGTTGTGAGCACTGACCACGCACAGACCTACAGAGCAAGTCTAGAGCCTCTGAAAACACCAACCTCTTTCCCCGCGCCGCAACTCAGACGTGGGAAGGGAGGGCCAGGGAACCCTTCACTCTGAGAATTAGGGACTGCGCCTCTCAGGGCAAGGACCGAGGACAAAGTCAGAGGAGCGACACAGCGCTACGCGGTACATTTGGAAATCCAGGTAAGGCAGCTGCTAGAGGAAAATGTACTTGCTTCCAGAAGGCCACCCGCAAGAGGTTTTAAAACTCAAATAGCGGCGCCTGGGCAGCTCAGGTGCTTAAGTGTCCAACTTCGGCTCAGGTCATGATCTCGCGGTTTGCAAGTTGGAGCCCTGCAATGGGGCTCCGCGCTGACCGCTCGGGGCCTGGAGCTGTTTCGGCTTCCGTGTCTCCTTCTCTCCGCCCCTCCCCTGCTCCTGCTTGCTCTCTCTCAAAAATAAGTAAGTGCCGGGGCGCCGGGGCGGCTCAGTCGGTTAAGGGTCTGACTCGATATCCACTCAGGTCTTGATCTCAGGGTCATGAGTTCAAACTCCCCCACAGGCTCTGGACTGGGCGTGGAGGCTACTTAAAGGAAAAAAAAAAATCAGAATATATCCAAAAACAGAAAAGGAAAACACGCCAAGGAACACAAAATAAAATACAGAAGGGAGACTGGTGGGTTTTTATTTTAATGGCCCATAAAACAGCCACGCTGAGGTCTGCACACCGCGCCGAACAGTGCAGCAGGACCGCACCAAGGCAAGTCAGGAAGCAAGGACTCTCCGGCCAGCAGCAGGGAAAGCAGAGCGTGCGGAAGAGAAGCGGCCAGACCACCGGGGGTGACCTTGGGCCACGCTCAGGCCAGACCCTGCTGGGGCAAAGCAGTGGGCCCACAGGACGCCCCCCACGCCGGGGCACAGGCGAAGACTCGGGTCCCGGGGCTGTGTGCGCAGGTGGGGCACGCTCGACTCAAGGTCCCTCAGCAGGTGGACCTCAGCTGCTCAGGCTCCCTGGCTGCCTGCGGCCTGTGAGCACGGGCACGGATCCCTTCACAGTGACACCTGAGCTGGCCTGTGAGCAGCGGCACGGCAGCCTGCCCCGGCCGACACACGTATGTGCACGCACGTGCATGGAGACACACGCAGAAAAAGGCTTCTGGGCAGTGAAGACGTGGTGTTTTAGGTTTTACCGTTAGCAGTGCTTCCTAACTTCCCCAAAGGTGGAGTCCTGCTTCGGCAATCACGGTTACTTTTAAAAGGAGAACGGAGCACGAGCCAGGAACCAGCGCACCTGATCACCGGCAGCAGGAAGGCGCAGGGACCGCCTGCATGTAGGAAGGCGGGCGCCGCAGGGGCCTGGGAAGAGGTTTGTCATCAGACTGAGGAAATTCCCTTACATTTGTAGAGTGTTTTTATCATAAATGGGTATGGAATTTTGTCAAGTGCCTTTCTCGGGGGGGGGGGGGGGGGGCAATCTTCTGAGATAATCTCATGGTTTTTCTCTTTTATGATGTCAATATGGCATATTACATTGATTTTTGAATGTTAAACCAAATTTGAATTCTGAGATAAATCCACTTGCTCGTGAAGTAGGACTGCCCTCTTGTAGCTAAATTTGCTACGAAGTAAGGACCCTGACAGCCACATCCGTGTGGCTGTGGGCCTACACCCTTCTCTTCTCCTTCCTCCCTGAGTGTGGAACGGGGCTGTGGCGGGGCGCAGTATAACTGGCATCGCTTCCCTTCTTTAATTGATGCTGTAAATCAACGGTGAGGCCGTGTGGGACTAGAGGTTTCTATGCGTCAAGAACTGCAATTAAATATTCAATTTCTTCAATAGACACAGGGCTACTCGGGTGATCTATTTCTTCTTGAGTGAGCTTAGGTCACTTGTGTCTTGTAAGGAATTCGTCCAATTCATGTCAATTGTCAAACTTATTGACATACAGCTGATAAAACTCCTTTACCCTTTCAATGGCTACAGGCTCGCAGTGACAGCCCCTCTGTCATGCCCAGGAAGGAAAAATTTAGGTCTCTTTTTGTCCTGATTTATTTGGCTAAAAGTCTATTAGTTTTATTTATCTTTTCAAAGAACCACCTTTGGAGCTCATTAACTCTTCTCTATTGCTTTTTTAAAAACTATCATCTTGATAGACGGGCAGCGCAGAAGACAATCCATTCCCAGGCACGTGGCCCGCTGAGCACACTGCGAGGAGACCCTGTCCACCTGACAAAGGTGGTCCAGTGAGACTCGGGAGGGAGGGCTCCACGGTGAAAGACAGACGCCTCCCCTCGCAGACTGAGCGAGGCAGGAGCGCCCACCCGCAACACTTCTGTCCGGCGTGCAGGGCCCCACGGCGAGGGAGACAAGAAGGAAATGGGTACACAGAATGGGAAAAGGAAATGTGTCTTTATTCACATTGGCTAACCATCTACGTAGAACATTCTATGAAAGCAACTTTTTAAAAAACTACATGAAGAACGTTTGCAAAGTTCCAAGATATGACCCCATTTTAAAATATCAATTGTATTTCTATGGATTACCAACAAACAAGAGGACACTGAAACTGAAAAAACAATACTTTGGGCACGTCGGTGGCTCAGTCGGTTGAGCATCCAACTCTTGATTCTGGCTCTGGTCATGGTCTCACAGTCGTGGGACTGAGCCCTGCATTGGGCTCTGCGCTGAGTGTAGAGCCTGCGGGGCTCTCTCTCTGCCCCTCCCCTACTCATGCTTATTCACACACACTCTCTCTCTCTCTCAAAATAAATAAATAAACTTAAAACACACACACACACACACACACACACACACAATACACTGAGTAATGTGCCAAACTGCTGAATCACTATACTGTATACCTGAAACTAATATAACACTGTAATTTAAAACATAAAGTCTCAATAGATCCCCAAAGTGAGTCACTTAGGGATAAAATATGTGTAAGACCTTCTCTAAATAAACATGAGTCCATGCCAAGATGTCAGTTTTCTCCAAATTAATCTACAGATTCAACACAATCTCAATCAAAATCCCATCTCTTTTTTTGTAGTAAATGACGAGCCGATTCGGAAATATGGATACGGAAATGCGGACCAGTGTGGGAAGCTGCACCCCCCAGTGCAGGACTTCCTATACAGCTGCAGTGACGGAGACAGTGGGACACGGACACGCAGACCGACGGGACAGAATGGAGCCCAGGAGGAGACCCGCGTCCACGCTGCTCCTCAGGAAGAGGAAATCAGCAGAATGGGAAGCCGCCCTCTCGTCAGCAGGTGGGGCCGCGGTACCCGAGGGGCCTTAACCTCGCCTCACACAAAAATGACCTCAAAATGGATTAGAAAACTGAATCCAAGAGCCAGAACTATGTAACTTCCAGGAAATGTAAAAGAGAAAATTTTTGTGACATTAGGTTAGACAAAAATTTCTGAAGACATAAAAATCCTGAAGTAGCTAGGGAAAAACCTGTTAGGCTGGGTTTCACTAAGAACTTTTGTTCTGCAAAGACACTGAATTAAATGAAATGACAAACCCCAAACTGGAAGAAAGTAATCTGCACAAGAAAAATCTGGTGGATAGACTTGTGTCTGAAATACACAAAGAACTCTCAGTAACATTTAGACAAAAATAAATAAATACGCATGGATACTTCACCAAACAAGATATATGGGTGACCCCTCATCCCCAAAAGAAAAAGTCACCTGCAATATTTGTCCTCAGGGGAAGGGAGAGGCAGTCCGCCAGGGCCACCACTAGAAATCCACCCGAAGAGCCGGACGGCAGAGAGCCCGCAGCAGTGACAGCGAGGCAGCCCAGCGGCAGGACCCTCCTTCGCTCCAGGTGGGAGCAGGACAGTGGGTGGACAGTCGCTCCTAAAACCGTAACTGTCCCTTGCCATGTGACCCAGAAACCCCAGTCCTAAGTATCTACCAGAGAGAAAGTAAACCACTGAGCCACAGAGTGCTTTGTATGTAACTGTTCATAGCAGCTTTTTTTAGTAGCTAAAAAGTGGAAACTGTGTAAATGTCTATCAACGCCTGATTAGATAAACACACGACAGACGCAGGCAATGGGAGAGCGCACTAAGTGCAAGAAGCCACCCACATGATATTCTAGAAAAAGAAAGCCTACGATGACAAAGCCCGTCAGTGGTGCCCTGGGTCCAGGGATAGGAGGGAGGCCCTGACCACAGACGGGCACTCTCCAGGGCAATGGAGAAATTCTAGGTCACAGCTGTGCTGCTGGGACGTGACTCACTGGTGTCAGCACTGACCACACTGCACACTTACAACTGCTATGTTTCATTACGCTTCAGTGATGTCTCCATAAAGCTCTCGGAAAGAGGGGCTGAGGAGTTGAGAGTGACAAGTGAGGACCCTCTCTTGAAGAGGACTTCTGCTGCGAGGGGAGCAAAGAAATGGGGTGGCAGCGGGTGGAAAAAGGGAGTCTGGGTGTCTGGGGTTTTTTGGTGCAGGTTCTCGTGCTGACGAGGGCAGCGCACACACACCCTCCAGAGGCAAGTCTCCGGGAGAGGAGTTCTGGAAGCACGGGGACCGGCAGGGGGCGTATCCGGCGCCCTGCGGGGCAGTGGCTGCACAGGAGCACACGAAGGGCAGCTCGGAGGCCAGGCGCACCGGGAGGCCGATGGGACGTGCACGCGGCTCCTCTGGCAGGAGCCGCGGCCGCGCAGCTGGGCCGGGAGGAGGCCCTGCCCCGAGACCGAGGGAAACGGCTGGGCCTCGCTCGCGTGCACGCGCGGTCCCCGCTCACACAGGGTCGACCCGACTTTCAAATGAAGCGTGTGATACCCTCTCTTCAGTGTGTGTCTGTGTTACATCCTGGACACAGGACACACTTCCTCTGAGGCGTATATGAAGTGTCCAGAGAAGGCAAACCCCGGGGACAGAAAGCAGGCCGGTGGTCTGCCCAGGGTGGCGAGGGGCTGAGCAGTGAGGACCACGGGGCCCGGGCTTCCTTCCTGGGTGATGGCAGCATTCTCCAGTGCAGCGCGGGTGGGGGTGGCGGTGCCCGCGAGCACACAGAGACCCCGTGACGGGACGGGCTGTGCGATGCCTGCTTTCAAGAGCCCGGAACCAGGTGCCCTACGGGTAGACTGCTGGACAAAGGGCAGAGTCTGTCAAGAGGACTGGGCATCGTGATGGTGGAGCACGTGCCGCCCCCAAGGCCAGGGTCAAAGCCAGGTGTCCAGACCAGCAAGGGTCTTTTCCACCGCTTGCTGGCAGGGAGCAGACTTTCGTGCGGCCCTGGAGACACGCGCTCTTTCTCTGGTGGTCAGTGGGCACAGAGGGGCACGTCAAGGAAGCTTCTGGCAGCTGTCAGGCCGCGCGGCAAACGTCACCTCGGGAGCAGCCGCGCCCCCCTCCGCGCAGCTCTCGCGGCAGCCTCCCGCCCAGTCATTCCCAGGCCTCGGCACAAAAGCGTCCTGTGGCCCTTGTCTGAGGGTCAGAGCCTCATCAACGTGCCTTCCACCTGCTCCGGGGAACCGGTGTCGCCAGCCTGCATGTGCCGCTGTCCTCATGGGCACCTCCAGCACTGCCTCTGCCACCATGCCTTCCACTCAGTGGACGTTAAAGCAAGGGGACCAGCACACCAGCATTATTTTTAAATTACGTATTTGAGGAAAGGTGCATAAATCTTAAAATCCAAATATTAACTATACAGGGCCTATTTTGTTCATCCTAACACGGATGTAAAATTATAACAGAAAGCAAAGGCTGTCAGGAAAAGTCATCACAAACGAACACTGTCCAGGCAACTGGACACACCCGGTCACATATTTATGTAATGTCACATGTCCAAGAAGCAGACACGCAGACACAACACCCAGCAGCACTGAGACACCAAGCGCGCGCCCCAGCCCCTGAGGGAGACGCGGGCGCTGCCGGCCAGGATCACAGGGCGGCGGGCCGTGGGGCAGAGGCAGGGCAGGGCAGGGCAGACCCTCTGCTGGCCGAGGGCCCTGGGTCCGTGACGACAGGCAGAAGCTCCGGGCCCAAGAGCCTGCTGTCCCTCGGCACTCATCCGCATGGCCAGCGACATCACTTCGCTACACTGGGCGGAGTGGGGGGCGGGGGGCGTCGGAAGCACCCCTTGGCTCCTTCTGAGGCATATATCATCACAAAGTAATTCTACTTTGTGTGATAAATGCTGCATCAAGAAAAAACTGTCGGGGCGCCTGGGTGGCTCAGCTGGTTGAGCGTCCAACTTCAGCTCAGGTCATGATCTCACAGTTCGTGGGTTCGAGCCCCGCGTCGGGCTCTGTGCTGACAGCTCAGAGCCTGGAGCTGCTTCCGATTCTGTGTCTCTTTCTCTCTGCTCCTCTCCTGTTCACACTCTGTCTCTGTTTCTCATAAATAAATAAATGTAAAAAAAATTTAAAAACAAAAACTGTCCTTGGGGCGCCTGGGTGGCTCAGTCAGTTAAGGGTCTACCTTTGGCTCTGGTCATGATCTCACAGTTTGAGAGTTCGAGCCCCACATCAGGCTATCTGCTGTCAGTGCAGAGCCTGCCTCAGATCCTCTGTTTCCCTCTCTCTCTGCCTCTCTCTCTTTCTTTAAAACAGACTTAGGGGTGCCTGGGGGGCTCAGCTGGTTAAGTGTTGGACTTCGGCTCAGGTCATGATCTCACAGTTCGTGGGTTCCAGCCCTGTGCTGACAGCTCGGAGCCTGGAGCTGCTTTGGATACTGTGTCTCCCTCTCTCTCTGTTCATGTTCTAAAAAATAAATGTTCATGTTCTCTCAAAAATAAATAAACGTTAAAGCAACAACCACAAAACTTTAAAAAATAATAAACTTAAAAATTAAAAAAGAAAAGGAGAACTGTCCTCGCTGAGGTGCGTGTCCCCCCGAACCTGAAGAGCCTTCTCCCCCTGCTCACTCTCCAGCCAAGGCCGTCAAGACTCTGTGAGTACCGTCTCCCCGAGCGGCTCTGGGGGAAGCCAGCCGGTCACCGGCACCGTAACCCCAGCTCCAGGCAAAATGCAGGGACCCTGGGAAGGCCAGCAGACAGCAAGGAGAGCCGGCGGTCCCCTGCTCCTCCCGGATGGGCCACCAGACGCAGACCCCTGGGGACATCGTTCTATCGTCAACACGTGGTGAGGAGGCCATGGTGGTCTCGGGTCTGGACCGCCCTTCGGGAAAGAAGAGCCCCAGAGGAAGGGTTCGGAGAGACACGTTGGACACTCAGGAGGACTTCAGAAACTATCAGAACAACAGGTGTATTTTTACCTAAAAACATCGGAAAAGGTCAAGATGTTGCCAACTCTTCCCACACAGATAGTCGCGGGTCTCGGGAGGGGAAGGGGCGGGGGACCCTCGCGTATGTGACTCCCCCCAGATGGCCCCAGATGGGCCAAAGACACGGGTGCCGTCATCCCGAACTAACTTCTCACCAGCCAGGCTGTTTTGCCTAAAAGATCTGATCAGGGTTAACAAGAATTCTGTAAAAAAAAAAAAAAATAATAATAAATAAATAAAACCCGTCAAATTACCTCCCAGGGTGAGCTTCACCTCGTGCCGGCTCTGAGGGCTGCTTCTGGGACGTTTCTCTTCCAGCTACGACAGTGAGCGGCAAGATAAACCCAGAACCAGACCCGCCCATCACAAGTGCTGTAACAAGATGTTTTTCAGACAAAGGCTTTATTCCATTAATAACAAAACAAGAAGCCAAGATGCTTCGTTGTCACGGTCTTGGAGAGGGCAGCCAAACTCGTGGGGCAGGTGGGCACCTATTTACAGGGGGCGGCCCTCCTGCGGGGCCTCTGGGGGACCCGTAAGTAACCCCAAGAAGCGAGTAATGAGAAAACACCCTGCCACTGGGGATCCGGGGGCCCAGGGCCGGACGAGTGCAGAACCCCGAGCAAAACCAGGGGCCTTTCCCTTAGTGGCTCCCCAAGTGCGGGGAGCCTGACAGCCGGAGCCAGGCCGGGGCCCAGCGGGGAAGGGCAGGGGCACAGAAGGGAAGACACGTATCCGAAGGCCTTGGCCGAGAGCCCCGCTCAGGAGGGCCACCTCGCGTCGCGCCCACGGGAGGAGAGAGCAGATGACTGTGACAGCGCTCTGAAAACTTCTCCACCAACCGCCACGTTCTCCAGCCACGCACAGCATTTCTGTTCTCAAATTTATACTCCGTATCTTTTTAAAAATGCAGCATGTGCAGATTGCAAACAATGAACAGTGTGTTCCGGATTTTTAAAAGTTATTTATTACTGATTCTCAACAGTCCAAAGGAGACATCTTATGTCAGGGGAGTAAAGGGGGAAGTTCCCTTTGTGACAGGCGTGTGTCTCCGTCCTCAGGGAACGAGGGACGCTGGACAGTGGCTGCCCTTGCTGTGCGGCCAGATGCACACACTGCGGCTCCAACGGCAGCTCTTTCAGAAGGTTCTAGTCCAATTCTGTGGGGCCCTGGAAGGACGGGGCTCCTTCCCCGAGGAGACCTGGGGCTGGTGGGGGTCGGTTCCTGACCAACTCCGACTGTCATGGGGGTGGGCTGCTGCCCTGAGCTGACTGCTGACAGCTCAACATCGAGTTTGACATCGTTTATTCTAGAAACGTATTGCAAAAGAACCCAAGGGCAGGGATGGGGGTGAGGATGAGGATGTGGGAGAAAGGATGGCAGCCGGGTGGTGAGCGGCGGGCGGAAGGTGGCAGGAGCCGCGCTCCAATGAGCCTGTGTGTGCCCGCGCCTCCGGAGGGCAGGGCTGGGAGGCCGGGCGGCGGTCCTTCCGTGCGCCCAGGACTCCTCTCTGGCTGAGAGCCCCCTGGGGAAGGCAGCAGCGTGCTAGGAAGGAAGGGAGGGAACTGCTGACCACGCGTCCCGGACGGCCAGCAGCTGGGGGACCTAACGGCAGGCCAGGGCGTGGACAGACGCGAGCCCCCTGTGTCACTGGCAGGAACGTGCAATGGTGTGGCCGCCACCAAAACAACATGGTGGCTCCTCGGAAAAGTGGATGTGAAACTGTGCCAGTGGGTCCAGCAGTCCCCCTTCTGGGAATACACCCCAGAGAAATGAAAGCAGGGTCTCAAAGAGACGCCTGCACCCGCACAGTCACATCAACGTTACTCACGGCCACCAAGATACGGAAGCAACCCAACCACCCAGCCACAGAGGACTCTGGATAGAGAGGAGGCTGTGTGTACACACAACGGAGTATTACTCAGCCTTAAAAGGAAAGGAAATCCTGACACCTGCTGTAACAAGGACGCATCATGCTCAGTGACAGAGGCCAGATAAGACAAATACTATGTGATTCCACTTTATTTTTGAGAGAGCGTGTGTGCGCGCATGTGCTCGCAAGTGGGGGAGGGAGAGAGAATCTCAAGCAGGCTTTGCACTGTGAACGTGGAGCCCCACGCAGGGCTTGAACTCACCAGACCATGAGATCGTGGCCTGAGCTGAAACTGAGAGCCAGACACTCAACCAGCTGAGCCACCCAGGTGCCCCTGTGTGACTCCACTTCTAAGAGGTCCCTGGAGGAACCACATTTACAGAGACAAGACAGAGACAGGCTGACAACAGGCCATCCATGACAGGCCATCACAGCCCACCCCGACCGAGCCTCCATCCCACCACAGCCAACCTCCTGGCCTGGCCTCCCCTCGGCCGTATCAGAAGCACCCACACCAGGGCACTCGGTCCCCAGGCTCTCACCAAGGGAGCCCTCGCAGGAAGCCAGGAGTGGGGCTGCACAGTAAGTCAGGGGAGCTCTGTCCGGCCACTGTGGTCGGCCCCTTCTGAAGTACCCCTCCCTGGAGTGCCTAAAGCAACCCTAAGCGGCAGAGCTGTTTCTGCCTGGGTGTAGGGGTCTGGGACTGGGGGCGGCAGGGCAGCAGGTCAGAGGGCGGAGCACGCAGAGTTCAGGGCAGGGGTGGGGCCTGGGAGAGGCACTGCCACCCTGCATCCCTGCAGGTCCTCGGTCAACGCGCCTCTCCGGGCGGCCCCAGAGGCCCACAGGAGGGTCCCGAGCACATGCCGTTCTGGGACATCTGTCCTTTCTTTCTCCTTTTCTTCTTATAAACAGCACTAGGATCAAAGTAACGAAAAGTACGGAGCGCTGCGATCACGGCACTTGCTTTCTGAAACTCGTCCTTCAAAACTGTCCCGTCAGCGGGTCCTTTTCCTCTAGTGAAACCACTTCTCAGGCTCACAGGGCCTCCCGGGACTCCTCTGGCCACGCCCCGCAGGCTCTGCGTCCCCGCCCCAAGCACCGCCAGGAGCGTCTACATGTACAGCTTTCGGTCCCAGAAAGACGGGCTCCCTCTCAGGTTTAACAACGGAGAAACTGCGGGGGCGCCTGGGTGGCTCAGTCGGTTGACCGTCCAGCTTCGGGTCAGGTCATGATCTCGCAGTTCGTGGGTTCGAGCCCCGCATCGGGCTCTGTGCTGACAGCTCAGAGCCTGCAGCCTGCTTCAGATTCTGTGTCTCCTTCTCTCTCTGACCCTCCCCTGCTCGCACTGTCTCTGTCTCTCAAAAATAAATATAAACCATAAAAAAAATTAAAAAAAAAAAAACCCCAACAACGGAGAAACCGCAGCCGCAGGTGTAACCTTTAACACAATGTCATGGGTCCAAGGTGGGGCCGTTCCAAAGGCCAGGGCTGCAGCCAGCGCCCTTCCGGGCCTGACAGGCGGACGCGGGGCCGCGCAGCAAGGGCAGCCCCGGCGGGCATGCGCCCGTGGGATCAGAGTGCCTCCGCGTGCGGTGCACGCAGCTCAGCGCCGGTGCGGGGACGGGGACGGGGACGGGGACGGGGACGGGGTTTGTGCCACCAGAACCGAGCACGCCGCGGGGCCAATCATCACGCATGCAAGCGACCCCGATGCGACCTTCCCCTTCCCGGTCACATGGGCCTTACAGGTTCTGTTCCAAACGGGTTCAAAAAAATAAAGAACACACACAAAACGGAAACCTCTGAGCTTCCTAAGATTCTGCCATCCCCCTGCGCACACTCCGGGGAGGCGCCCGAGGGCTCCGAGGGCCCAGGGCACGCGCGGCCCCACCTCTGGCGTCCTGAAAGCAGAGTCATGTCCTGGAGGTTAGACTCCCAAGCCAGAGAATCTGCAACAGAAGCCACCGGCAGGGGACCGCAGTGTCTTCCGCCCCCTCCCCGTGGCTTCGGCCGCCCTGACCCAGGGTGCCTCCTGCGCCACTGCCCTGGGCCAAGACAGCCCTCGTGACAGACACCAGAAGGCCACTGACAGTCACAGGCCATCATTCCCCTTGGCAAACCTCACTTAGAGATTCAGCCTCAGGGGCGTCCGGGTGGCTCAGCTGGCTGAATGTCCGACTCTTGATCTCCGCTCAGGTCATGATCTCCTGGTTCTCAGGTTCAAACCTCGCGGCGGGCTCTTAGCTGACAGCACGCAGCCTGCTTGGGACCCTCTCCCCCCCTCTCCGGGCCCCTCTCCTGCTTGGGCTCTCTCTCAAAATAAAAATAAACAAAAAAAGAAAGATCCAGTTTCGGCTTTAGTGTTTTGTTTCTTGGCTTGAGATTCTTGAACGTCACTTGTAGCCGTTAATGTCGTTAGCAAAGGACACCCGGTTCAGTAGAGACCCAGATGCCACCAACTGCGTCTTGTGACAGAGGCTCAAACCCAACGCAGGAGGCCGATGGCGTCGCCCCTGCCCGGGCTGGGCGCAGGTGGAGCCCACAGCGGGAGTGCCATCACTCCACCACGTGGCAAGCACCTTCCGTGCATCACCAGACAGTCCATGAAGGAGAAGGGCATCGCCAGCAGCAGGCCAAGTCCTTTGCCCGGAGCCCATTTCTGGGCGTCCACGGTACCTGTTACTTACCGAGCAAAGCTGTCCTGTGCCTCAGAACTGAGCACTCCAGAGACCGCAGCCACATCCCCGCCAACGTCCTCATCTGAAGGAAGGCTCCAGAAAACACAATCTCAGAAACAAGACCATGGACGTACCCCCTTGCCCTCCGTGCACGATCGGGGGAGTCTCCACAAAACAAATGCAGACGCAGATGGCTCACGATCCTTTTTATTTTTAGTGAAGACCAAACAAGATCCCCAAGAAGCCACCTTCCATCCACTCCAACTGCCGTGACCACACAGTGAGGAGGTGCCGCCCTGGGATCCAGCCAAGTCCCCCGGGCCCAGGCCTGGCAGCACCGTGGGCTTCTCGATCCACTCCGGCCTCCTGGCTGAGGTCTGGCGGCCCCGGCTGTCCCGGCTCACCTTCTGCTCTGAGCCCTGGCCGAGGTCTGGCGGCCCCGGCTGTCCTGGCTCACCCTCTGCTCTGAGCCCTGGCCGGCGGTTATGAGTGGCGCTCCAGCTCCTTCCACACCCGCGCCTCCGCCTCGAGCAGCTGGAGTCTGAGGTCCTAAGAGGCACCTTCACCTGCTCCCTCTTAGCAGCAGCGTGAGATGCCCAAGTGATGCTGAAGGAGGAGAGGGCGGCATTCAGCAGACTCTTGTGTAAGAGCCACAAAACTGAAACCAACAAATAATGTGACAGATGCCACAATCAGCATTACATATCTTAAGTTTATTTATTTTGACAGACAGAGCAAGCGGGGGCAAGGGGGGTGGGGCGGGGCAGAGAGGGGGGGGAGAGAGAATCCCAAGCAGATGTAGGGCTCGAACTCATGAAACATGAAATCATGACCTGAACCGAAAACAAGAGTCAGATGCTCAACCGACTGAACCCGCTAGGCGCCCCAGATTGTACATATTTTAGTCATTTGATAACACATTTGTAATGAATGGTATTTAAGTTATATGTGATGATGATATGCAGGATTATACACCTTAAGTTTTAAAACATTTAAAAGATTAAAGGCTCACAGATCTATTTTTGTTTCCTGCAACAGCCAGTAATGGTTTTTCAAGAATCAACACCCCCTCTGAGCGCGCTGGCAACACAGCAGGAATGCCAGGAAAGGGGCGCTGGGGATAGCACCGCTCAAGAGGAGGTCGACCACACACGGACAACGGGTGACCTCGGCCCTGCGGGGGCTCCGTGTTCATGTGGGCGAGGTGAGGTGGCGACCACGGAGGGAAGAGGAGAACCCCTACTGGGACCCTCGAGAAAGACCGGAGGAGGACCCCACCGGGGCACGTCCTGGCTTGAGAGCGCTCGGCTGTAGCGGGAGGCACAGGCCGAGGGGGTCCCCAGAGCCGCGCTCCCGGCAGGCCGAGCCCATCCTCCCGTAGCCTCCACGACGTCCTTGGGAAGACCGCCCCCTCGGGCTTCCCCGTTCTTCCCCAGGGTCTACAACCTGCTCCTGACACAGCTGGAGCGCTGACCCACAACCAGACCTCTCGGCCAGACCCCCCGCAGAACCCCCACTCCTCCCCTCCGGGGCAGCTCGCCCGGGCGGCGGGGGCTGGGCACTCAGAGATGCAGCCTCGCCACAGCGGCCATGGACGGCGGGGGGTGGGGGGGAGACCCAGAGCCGCGTGCACCCGCGCTTCTCTGGGCGCCAGCACACCTTCGGGGCTCGCCCAGCGACCACACGCCCTCCTTCCAAAGCTCCAAAGTCAGGGCTTTTCGCGGTGTGTTCATGTTCCCGGGGGCACCCTGGCGACACAGGCACTTGAGGTCTCCTGTGGTCACAGTGAGATGTGGCTCCGTCAACACGGCGCCACCACAAGAAGGCTCCGCCCGCACCTCCGAATCAAAGCTGAAAGGACGGTTACAGCGTGAAGCACACAGCACAGGAGCCTGAGCAGCACGGACACGTGACCCAGATCGTCGCTGTCGCGGAGATGGATGAAAAGCACACCGTGTTTCCAAGTAAAGAATCCTGGTCAGAAATACTGAGATTTTCACTGCAGGTTTTTTGTTCACTCTAATCCGAAGCATTCTCCAAACTCACCCTGTGACTGAACAGCACACGCAAATTTGCTATTTGTTAGTAAATGCGAGGCAAGGATTAAAATTGAGTGTTGCAAAGTTTTAACATCTCTACAGGAAACAATGTGGATAGTTCACAATTCTCTATCCTAAAATTTAGGAAAATCAACCCAAAGTTTCTTCTGTCAAAGGCAAGAGCGATCTGCACACCACACACGACGCGCACTGGACACAGCCCTCCCGCGGGCGACACGGGGGCTGGATGAGGAGCCACAGGTCCCCAGCTCGTCCTGCCCCGGCACCGCACGGGCTCTCCGGCAGCTGCGCAGGAGACCCGGGCCAGTCCACCAGCTTACGGTCCCCTCGTGAGCGACCCCGACACACCCAGGGAACCTAACAGTTAAGAGAAACACACAATCACAGTTGTTTTAAGACCTGGGGTTTGGGTGGTTTTGTTACACAGCCACGAACAAATGACCCACGTCTCAGGCGGGCCAGGGCGGACCCTAAAACAAGGAGAACAGCGGGGTGCTGAACTCAGACACACGCAGCCCCAAATGCGGCGCTGCCTTTCGAGCCGCACGGCCTGCTCCCCTCTCCTCCTGCGCTCCGCCCTCACGCGGCACCAGAAGGCAAGGAAGACACGGGCCCGTCCTGGCTCCTGGCAGAGGAGGAGCCACCGAATCACACTGCCTCCTTGTCAAACTCAACGCCGGGCTGCACAGGGCCACGAGAAAAATGGGAGCAAACGCCGAGCACCTGTGAAATGCCCCCATGGACCAAAGTGAAAAATACATTAATTTTCAAATTTTAGCACGGAAATGACATTCCAAGGCTTCCCCCAAACTTTCTGGAGGATGCTGTGACACCTCTTTCAATAAATAACAAGTCTGAAAGTCAAAATAATCAAGATTTAATAAGAGTGACATGAACCTCCCTTCCACTACCTTCTTCCTCACTGCAGACACTGTCCCTTCTAAGAGACTGCTAATTCTTTTTCAAGCCCCACCAGGAATGACAATTTTGGTGGCTGACTAAGGAGCTGAATTCCTAAAGTAGCCGGAAGATCTGGTTCGAAGGGGAGCTCGGGAGCAGACAACCGCTGTTTGGAGAAAAGATCTCTAGACGGAACTCCAGAACCTCAGATTTCACTTGAAAACCACACACCCTGTGACTCTCGTGAGGTGCCTCGTTACAGACAAGCCTGCCAAATAATGAAATATGAATGCAGAATGTCTTTAGAATCTACAAATACATAGGTAACGTTACGTACGTTCTCCAGCGTCACTTGCTTAGTAACACTTCCCCCTAAATTCGGCAGGTTCATAAAAGACCTGTGTTGAGTCCGAATGTCAGAGCCGTAAAGCTGAACTACTTACATGAAAAATGCAAAACACGAACACGTAACTACTCTTTGATTCAGAAGAGCCGAAAACATGAGTGTGGCCCCAGGGTGGACTGAGCCTCACAGGCTGCGGGGGGGATCTCCACTGCCGATGGAAAAACACATCGGCAGGGGCCTGCTTGGGACTCCCTCCCTCTCAAAATAAATAAACTTTTCTTTAAAAAGTGGCTACAAGGCTTTCTGAAGCTGCTTTCAAAGGAACCCCCCCCCCCACAGCAGAGAGCCCAGCGGGTGCTGGTGGAGGAGGGGCTGTGCCCACAGAGACACGAAGGACGGTGCTCAGCGTCCTCCGCAGAAGTCGTCTTCCATGACAAACCAGCCTCCCTGGCCCGCCCCCTCATCCCGCATGGGTCGTGGTGCTGGAACGCACTCCAGACCTGCCCAGGCTCCGGGGGCGGCCCCAGGGGAGGGCCAGGCGGCAGCTGCGACTCCTTCGCAGGCTCTCCGGAGCGGCTCTTTAAGAATGTGAGAATCACCCGCGGCAATCTGGCCTCGCAAACACAGCCTGCGGCCTGCCGGCAGCTGGCCCGCGGTCCAGACAGGCGCCGCCGGATCCCACGGATCCCTCACTGTGGCCGGCCTCTGCCCCTCTCCGCCCCTCCATCCAGAGGCTGCCTCCCGTGCCGCTTCGCCCAGGAGGAGCAGGGACAGGTGAGAGCGCACAGGTCTGTGTGTGTCTCCACGTGCCTGGTGTCAGCACCTAAGAGCCACGAGAGCCCGCGCGTGGAGGCCGGACGCGGTCACGTGGCGGAGCAGTGCTCCGAGGGCCCCCTGTGCCACTGCCGCGGGGCGGGCCGGGCTGCTCCCTCCAGGTCCTCAAGGCCACACCTGCAGAGAATGCAAAAGCCACCAGATGGACTCCCTACAAATACACTTGCCCTGCTCCTCTGCCCTGGCTCCCCCCCAGCCTGGTAAGCCCACCTGCCTCTCGGGGCCCGAGGTAGGCAAGGCCGCAGCGTGCTCCTGCCCCTGAGCCTGTTCCCACAGCCACTGTCCCCACTGCGTCCAGTGATCACTCCTGTGTGGGCTGTGGCCTCTCCCAAACGGCCACCGGCCCAAAGGCAGGGGCCCTGTCCTGACATGGGCGGACACCCCCTCTTCAAGCCCCACAGTAGGTGCTTAGGAAAGCGGTTCGTATCCAGAAATGCCTCCTGGATACACATGCCGTATTCTGGGTTAAAATCAGTTACATTTGAGGAAAACGACGTTACAAGGGTAATTCAAATCTACAGATCCCTTTTAAACTCCCTTTTGGTTTCATGAAACACTGAAGCAAGCCCATGTGCCACGTGTGTTACTATCATGACAATCCGTCTGCCACTGCTACTGTCCTCGGGCTCCGACAGTAAGCTCCTCATGTGTACATCTGCTCTCAGGAAACTGCACTGGCAGCAAACTGCTCTCTTCATCTGAAGAGGCTGCATTCACCTGGTTTCTGGTTTTGTTCACAAACAGTAAGTAAATCCAACCAGCTTCCAACCACTTTGTCCAAACCCACCTTTTTCAGGCTTTTCTGGGCAGTACTTTCTCTTGCTCTCAAATTAACTTCTTGCTCTAAAGAACACAGAACAAGAGACCACAGAACAGGGGTCGGGGGCTGGGACGGGAACAGGAGGCCCTCCCGTGCTCCCGAGGAGAGCGGACGCTGTGCAGCGGCAGGAGGTCGTCGCAATGCGGCCCCGTGTCCGGGCACAAGCACGGTATGTCGGATCAAAGCCACCGCACCCGACCTCAATGGGTTCCTCCAGAAGACACCCAAAATTTTCCAAAGGCTTGAATCAACCAAAAAGCAGGGCTGCAATCCCTCTCCTGGGTTATGGCTGACAGAAGCAAAAACACACCACACAAAACTTGTATGTGAATTTCCAGCCGGCACTATTCACGATCACCAAGGGGAGCCGAGGAGGCTGACGTGTCAGGTGACGACGAAGTGAGCCGCTGTGAGGAGGGATGATGTGCCGACACAGAACGAGGTGCGCGAACCCTGAAAACACAGTGCTCGGTGGAAGATGCAGACACAGAAGGCCTCACGTTGTGTGATGTTCTTCCACGAAACGTCCAGGACAGGCAGAGGCACCGAGACCGAGAGCAGGCTGGTGGCTGCGGGTCACCGGGTGCCGTGAGGAGCCGTGAAAACAGGCAGCCGCACCTGTGACCAAACCGCACCCAAGTAAATGCAGAGTGGGAGAGTCTGAGTAAGGTTACAGGACGGCACCAACCTATCCTGGTTGTGACATCGCTCACAGTTTTGCAAAATGTCCTCACTGGAAAAACTAGGCAAACCGTGTGAATCTACAATGGCCTCAAGAAAGCCAACAAAGACAAACCGGGGGAGCTGGACTATGTCTGTCCCCACCCCCAGCAGAGGGCTTGTCCCCTAGGTTGTCCTGGTCGGTGTGACGGGGAGGGCCGCCATCAGCTCAAGCAGCTTCTAGGACCGGAACAGGGAGGCTCCTCAGGCTCCGAGGACCTGAGTTCAGAGATAGCCACACAGCTCTGAAAAATGCCCCCCCTGGGTGTGGGGCCCAGGTGAAGTTTCTGGAAGCAGCTATCGGCCATGACCTGGGGAGCACTGCTGAGTAGCCACACGGCCTGCCAGCACCTCTCCAGGACCACCTCTGTCAGGACCCTGGGCCCAGTACAGGTTCTGCAGAGACCTCCAGAGCCTCCCGCCCCATCATCTCAGGCAAAGTGGTAAAGTCTCCTACAGTCTGACCCGGGGCCATGGAGCAGCCCCTCCGGCTGGGAAGGGGCAGTGCCTGCCTTGAGCATGGCTCCTACTGCTCATTAAAATGAGCCAACTGAGGGGCGCCCCGGGGGCTCAGTCAGTTAAGCGTCCAACTTCGGCTCAGGTCATGATCTGGCAGTCTATGAGTTCAAGCCCCACGTCGGGCTCTGTGCTGACAGCTCAGAGCCTGGAGCTGCTTCAGATTCTATGTCTCCCTCTCTCTCTGCCCCTCCCCTGCTCACTCTCTGTCTCTCAAAATAAAATAAAGACATTAGAAAAAAAAAAAAACCGAGCAGACCGAAGTCCCCAGCTCACCCATGGACCTCACCTCCTTCCCCTGCAAGTCCCAAGTGCAGAAGTGCAGTTTAACCAAGGAGATCGTCTTGAGTAAGATTTCCATGACTGCGGTGACGGAACCTGCTAAGCATGACTGCGCAGCCCCCAGGCCCTCCCGCTTACCAGGCAGCCCTGCACACACATCCAGGGACCAGGTATGAGCCCTCTGCTGCCGATGGGGCCCGAGGCCCCGTGGCTGCACAGCGCGGCTCCACGCTTAAGTTTCCCTAAATATGTTTGGCAAGAACGTGATCAGTTGCCCCATCTCGTGACAAGTAAGACTTACTGAGAATTAAAAACTGCCACACGCCGGTGCTCTTTTCTGATATAGCAGGAGGGAGACAGACTGACTTTCATTCCCACCCGAACTCCTTCCCAAACACTCAAGAAAGGCACAAGTCACTAAGGGCAGGCTGAACATCAACACCCAACAGAGTAACTATTCCTAAGAAACAAACTAACACTGTCAATTCCACAGCCTGGTGTAGTTTTAATCCGTCCATCCCCCTCCCCCCGCCCAGGCAACAGACGGGAGAATGTGGCGGCCGGGCCGGCCGGCGCGGGCACAGGAGCACCCCTGGCGCCCGCGCACAAGTCCAGCAGCGGCTGTGCCAGCACGGCTTCCATGGGGCAGGAGGAGGAGGAGGGCACCGCAGACTAGAGATCTGCACCCCAATCCCAAGAAGATGCTCTCCTAGGTGACCCGTCTGACAGATCTGCCAGAGCTACCCTCGCAGCACCCGAAGACGGCAACACTGAGGAGGGCAGGGGCGCTGAGTCCCCTCCAGGCCTCGCCCAAGGCGGGCGTGTCCTGCCACTCCAGCAGCACAGAAACCCGAGGAACCCTTCAGGGCAGGTGCACGGATCAGGGAAGGCAAGGCAGCTGGCAGCTAGGATGCGAATTCATCAGAACGCCAGCCTCTTACACTGGTCACACACTAGCCTCCTACACTCTCACCCCCCCACCCCACACACCCACCAAAGGCTCATGGAAAGCCACTTCTTAAGAAGTCCTACTGAAGTTGTCAAGCTGGAACCGGAGGGCAGGGACTCCAGAGCACGAGAGCAGGAGCGAGGCTCTGCACTGAACCCAGGGGGACCCCGCTGACTGCTGCTTCAAACCAAAGAACCACAAAGACCACCAAGGACAGAACCTCTCACATAAATAAAGAATTTTAAACACTCAATTACGTGAAAACTTAACCGCTAGAGTTTACACCTTAGGAAGAAAAGAAAAAGCAGGCACATAACGAGATGTACTGTAATACTCGAAGTCTAGGAGAAAAGCCACATGGTGCCATCCTCTATGGACAGGGTGATGGAGCCACCCACAACCACAGAGCACCACCACCACGCCTGACTCCATCAAGAGGGCAGGAGGTGGGCGAGCTGCCTACGAGAGGGGTCTGCCAGAAGCCCAAGCCACAGGCCCATCCACGTGGAGCCCCTGGTCTGGAGCAAGGTGGTCCGCAGGCCTTCAAGGGTCAGCCGCGAGTGCCGGGTGCTTGAAGCAAGCACCACGAAAAGAACGGCCAAGATTTTGTAAAGGTTTTCATGAGTGTAAGTGATGTCAGAGACTTACACTAAAACATTCAAATTTGAAATGTTTAAGAAAACAAAGACACAAATAAGCACGGGAAGGAAGCAGATGTAACATGCAAACGCCGGTGACTGCTGAAACTGGGCAGCTACAAAGGCCACTATCCTCTCAGATTCTGCGAATGTTTAGAAACATCCCTAATGGAAGGTTAAATAAAAATTTTAACTCTTACGTGAAGTCAGGAAGCTGCCATGTCTTGGTGGCTCACTGAAGCCCCTGCCTGGCAATGCTGTCCCCTCCCAGCCGCAGCTGTGCAGCCGTCCCCACGAGCGCTCCCCAGTCACCCAAGTTCACCGCTCCTTCGCGCACGCACGCGGCAGAGGACAGCCAGAAGGGCCATCGTGGATGTTTTCACACTCAGGTCACTGTCGTTCCGCCTTGCGCCTTGCCCGGTCATTACCACCACAGAGAGCTCTCCTGCTGTTTCTAGATCGCTGGACAGGAGAGGAGACACTGCTGCTAGCCAGGAACAGGCATCCAGTCTAACCCCGAAGAGTTAAGTCACTTTCCCAAGATCCTAAACCAAGCTGATGGCTGAACTGGAACAAAAATGCCGTATTTCCAAAATCATACCCGAAGAGTGGTATAGCTAGGGGTCAGAGGCCGTACCTGTCAGCACGGGGCCCAGGCAACTCCGGGCTGCAGGCTGTGCAGGGAGGGAGAGCAGTCTGGTCCCAAAACATGGCGGCACACCAGGGACACTGTAAGTACCACCACTGAGCAGCAGGACCGTGGCCAGAGGAGCTCTCCCCCGGCCCCGTGCCGGGCTCCCCCCACAGGCCTCCCAGTGCCCGCCTCAGGTCCCGACCCCAGGAGCTCAGGGCAGAAGTGCAGAGAGCAGTGGAGGGCTCCTTGTTAGCCCTCTCCTTGTCAACAGGAGGAAGGCAGGCTGCAGGTACGGGAAGACCGCTTGGGAGCAGAGGGCCCCGGGCACCCCTCACCCCCAACTACAGAGGGTGGCTGTCCAGCCTCAGATGCTCCTGCCTCAGCCAGCAGGGCAGTGCATGCAGGGCACGAACGGCAAGTGAAGAGAACAGCGTCAAGGTGTCTCCTCCCGCCGGGCCAAGCCCGGGCACGCTTCTAGACGCACTAATTCTGCTGCTCCCTGGGGGGCCCGGCCAACAGAAAGGAGACTCAGCACACGTGTTTGTCCGTGCCCGCTAATACTCTTTTCTTTTTTTAAAATTTTTTAATTGGTTATTTATTATTGAGACACAGAGAGAAAGAGAGCATGAACATGGAAGGGGCAGAGAGAAGGGGAGACACAGAATCCAAAGCAGTCTCCAGGTTCTGAGCTGTCAGCACAGAGCCCGATGCAGGGCCCAAACTCACAAACTGCGAGATCATGACCTGAGCCGAAGTCGGACGCTCAACCGACTGTGTCACCCAGGCGCCCCGATACTCTTTAGAAGGCTAGCCCTAAAATGTACGAAGCTGGGACGTGCCCGGAGAGCCTTTCGGACTGGTTCCTGGAAGGTGGGGACAACCCCCAGCCTGCCCCACACCACACATGCGGCTGCTCCAGGAACGCCCTGCAGTCAGCAAGGGGCACGGAAGGCGGGTGCGGGGCTCCGCAAACAAGGCGCACTCGTTATCACAAATCTAAAAATTTCTGAGACAGACCGTCTACCAGCTTCTAAGTGGAATGAAAAATTTGTAACAGAATTTAAAAAAAAAAAAAAGGGGGAAGCTCAAATCAACTGTAAACCATGAATAGAGTTTGCAATATGCCTTGAAACCCGGACGCGGGGTTAGGACACTGCAGGTGTGGCCTGTGTGACCCAACCGTGCATGCGCCCCAGACCAGGTAAGCGCTTCAGGCGGCAGCTCCTGCAACATGCTCTGCACCCACGTGCCTCCAAGTCACCCCTGAACTCTCAGGACCCTGCTCCTTCCCTCCTCCCACGAACACCAGCCCTTTGAGAGGCAGTATGTACTCATACAGCCCAATACACAGAAGACTATATATCCGTACTGGCGGGGGGGACAGACTGAACCATCGCCGACTGACATCGTAATTATTTCCAAATAATTTCCTAAGAAATGTAACTTTCACAAAAAAAATTTTTTAAATACAAAAAAAATAAAAATCTTAGACACTAACCTGCTTCAGGAACCTTACCATTTCACAGTTTCAATCCTCATTTCTCAAACACATACACCTTCATCTTTATTCACCAAACATTCTATTTTCTCCGTCTCCAAACTGCTCAAGCTTCAATTCAATTCCAAATATAAATGAGTATGTATCAAACGCCTCCTTTCTACCAAGAACGCCACTGTGAAAGATGTTATTTCTGGCATCCCAGCTGCAAAGTGATGATGCATTTTTAACTCCTTTTCTCCTAAGTTGTGGGGCGCTGCGAGCCTGCAGGTATCCGGCCGGCACGCTGCTCCGGAGCACACATGGCGGCAGCTGCATCCTTGGGGGTCCTGCACACCCACACTGAGGACACCGCCCGACCCAGGGAGGTGCCCTGGGCAGTGAAGGCTCAACATTTTTCTGTAAGGCCAAACAAGTCTTTGCTTAAAGACAAAAATCAAAAGGACACAGGTCTGTTTGCAGAAAAGCTAGAGAAAAGTACAGGGGAACCTGACGGAGCTGCCGAACTGACAGCCACAGGCTCTCCAATCAGTGTGCTTTCGGCAGGGAGGTGGCGGTGTGATGGAGGGGAGGGGGGGGGACCGTGCTGGAGAAGGCTGGTGGTGAGCTGGTGATCTCAACGATGAGATCCACGCCCAGCAAGCCACTGCTCAGGCTAGGGACACAGTGACAACTGGGGACAATAAAGAGGCGGGCAGAAGTGCTCCCTGGCATGTGCTCCGAGGACAGCTCGCTGCGCAGACGCACCGGCACTGGTCGTCACAGGCCTGGTGCCCAAGCCCTGAGCAGATGGTGAATAATCGGTCCCTAGAGCGAGTGCAGGGGTGGGCACAGAGAAGAGACGGCAAGAAGGAAGACCGCAGAGACTCCCAAAACGCCCACGCCCCGTCAGTCCCACAGCGTTCTCGCTCGCTGTGGGAACCCCAGCCATACATCGTAACAGAAAGCCGTATTATGACAAGAATTCTAGTTTACAAAACAGGCTACGCGGTTGTCTAGTTATGGGAATAAGCAGCCTGCCCAGGATGACACTCCTTCCAACACTGAAAGGAAGGCCAAGTCCTGCACAGAGGCCAAAAGGCAGGAGACAATCATGGCGACAAGAGTCACGTCGAACTCCCAGGCTCCTACGAGACGGTGTCACCGGGACAGCAGGGGACAGCAAGGGGCAGCGCACAGCCCCACGCTGGATCCCTCTCCACGGGCCCGCACTGTGACAGCTGCTTCCGGGTTAAACACAAGTCCTCAGCAGCCCAAGACGCAGAGCCTCAGCACTCTTCTGGAAGAAACCTTCACCTGAACCCAGACTCGCTATCCTAGATTGCCAGATTCCCGTGACCTGGGACCTCACGGCTGAATGGAGCCACGTGGACTCCGACTGTGAAGCACACAGGAGGAACCCCAAGAACAGCCTAGATGTGGGCCTTCCACCCAGCTGCACTCATCCATCCAAACGCAGACAGAGGCCCCACCGCCAGGCTGGCTAGGAACTGCCGCGCCCGGAACCAGACCTTCAGAATTCTACTCTCAAGACACTGATGCCCTTCTGTTCGTCAAACTCAGGCTGGAGGCTATTTGGTGTGTGCGTGTTCACCAAACCTACTCACCTTGTCATCGAGTGTTTCGGAAACATTCTCAGCCCCATGAGCAGATGGGACAGAGGCAGGAGAAAGCCACATGGACCTGTGAAGGCCAGGGGCCATTCACTGGGTGACCCAGTGCAGCCATTCAAGCTCCCTGGGCCGCGGCTTGGCTGCGGCCCTCAGACCACATCTGTTCAATTCCCTCCCACGGCGCCTGAGAGAACTTCAAGCATCCGTGCTCTGCTGGGATTACGTGAGGCCTGGGGAAGGCAGAGGGAAGCGGGGAGGTCCGTGCTGACCCCCCAGCTCCCTCCAAGCCATCAGAAACACTAGAGGCCAGGGGCCACAGCACAGATGCTCCAACCAAAGCTGGAAGAAATCAGCTTCTGTTCTACCTGAAGTCTTCACCTTACACCTAAGAAGAACTACAAACAATTAAAGAAAAAAAAAAAGGCCATTTATGTAGCCACCTCCGCCATGACCATCCCTCTTTCTTGTCTGGATTTTCAACTTCCACACCGCGGTCAGTTATTAAAAGCCAGTAATTAGAAGTAACCCGATGTAACATGCTAACCCCTCAGGCCTGACTCGTGCTCCGAGCAGACCGCAGCTCCGCAGTCCAGACGCTTGGCTCCAGGGGTGTGGAGAAAGAAAAGTAAACGAAGTGTGATCTCTCTTTTTAAACCACTACAATAGTACATTTTTATTGTAAAAATTTTTAGATAATGCTGACACACGGAAGGAAAACTGACGGCAAATCCCCAGTACCCAAGTCTGCAGCGAAACACTGGAGTGTATCTTTTGGCCAAATCTGAGGTCACACTGAATGTACTGCTTGGGGGACTTCAGTTTCTGAGCCAAGGCCCCCACCTCTCCACGCAGATCACAAGCACTGGGCACGAGCACACTTTGTCTAAGTCAACGCTGACATACGACTCCTGCCCCTGATCTGCTGTGCCTGGACACACACTAACTGATACAACTGCAAGGACCTGTTGCCCTGACCTGGTTCCCCACTGCTCAGTTTAGAGGAGAAAAGCAAGAATTAGACGATCCGTCTGTCCCAAGGTACACGGAACGTGCACCTGCTGTCTTCCCGAGCAGAGCGCGGGCACGGCCCACACGATTCACACACAAAGATGACCTTGGAAAAGGCTCGGACATCAGCACTCCATTATGGACTCCTCACCGGGCGGCTCCCGGCTGGAGGAGCAGGGAAACCACAGCTCCCTTCCAGCTCAGACCAGCCCCCCGGCTCTCGGATCTCGGGTCTGCAGGCAGCTGCTCAACGAGCAAGACCAGCGGCCCCCCGCCACCTGGAAATATGTACCTACACCGGACGGCAGAAAAGATGCTGCGGTGCTGGATGAGGTGAGAGACAGATATGGGGACCAAGGTCATCTAGAACACAAACAGGGAGGAGCCACAAAAGGAAGCAATTATTTCATGGATAAAGGTCGTAAGAGTGACGGGATTTAAGACTCCTGAGGCAAAATGAGGGGCGCCTGAGGGGCTCAGTCGGTTAACGTCAGACTTCGGCTCAGGTGACAATCTCACAGTCCATGGGTTCAAGCCCTGCATCAGGCTCTATGCTGACACCTCAGAGCCTGGAGCTGCTTCAGATTCTGTGTCTCCCTCTCTCTCTCTCTCTCTGCTCCCTCCTCAAAATAAAATAAAGACATTAAAAAAAAAAAAAAAAAGATTCCTAAGGAAAGCCAAAAGCTTCTTCCTGGCTGCGGCCCCCGTGTTCCGCTAGGGAGCTACCAACAGCCCCTGCGCACACGTTGTGGGCGCCCATGTCTGCACCAAGAGGGCTGTGAGGCCGCCCTGGAACAAGGCTGCACCAGGAACAGCCAGAGCCCGGCGGCCGCAGTGGAAACCCCAGGAATGGTCCTGGTGGCTCTGTGGATTCAAGATGCAGCAAGCAGATGGTCACTCAGATGAAAGCAAAGAACTGGAACCGGGTTCAATGGCATCAAATGTGCACACGTGGGGATCCCACAGACCTGGAGAGCTGCCTCCGTGCCCAGCCCCACCCCCACCCTCCTTTCCCATTAGTGTCCATATACCCAGGGAGGAAGGTGACTGTATTCACACCCACTAGCACCATACAGGAGTTTCCTGTGCTCTGTGTCTGTCCACCCCAGCTCCCAATGAAGGAGCCACTCCACTGAAAGCAAATGGCAAGATAAAGAATCTAAATGGTGGCACAAGAACAGACACTCAGAACAAAGGAACCCATAAGCGTGTGGCCAACTCATCTCTGACAAAGCAGGGAAGACTGTCCAGTGGAATAAAGACAGTCTCTTCAGCAAGTGGTGCTGGGAAAACTGGACAGCGACATACAGAAAAATGAACCCGGATCACATGCTTGCACCACACACAAAAATAAACTAAAAATGGATGAAAGACCTAATGTGAGACAAGAAGCCACCAAAATCCTCGAGGAGAAAGCAGACAAGAACCTCTCTGACCTTGGCCACAGCCGCTTCTTATTCAACACGTCCGTGGAGGCAAGGGAAACCAAAGCAAAAAGGAACTATTGGGACCTCATCAAAATAACAAGCTTCTGCACAGAGAAGGAAACAATCAGAAAAACCTAAAAGGCAACTGACAAAATGGGAGATGTTTGCAAATGTCAGATCAAAGGTTAGTATCCAAACTTATAAAGAACTTACCAAACTCAACACCCCAAAAACAAATAGTCCAGAGACGAACTGGGCAAAGGACACGAAGAGACGCTTCTCCAAAGAAGACATCCAGATGGCCGACCGACACACGAAAAGATCCTGAACGTCACTCATCGGGGAAATCCAAACCAAAGCCGCACTGAGACACCGCCGCACACCCATCAGAACGGCCC
>PJEM01007253.1:0-98504 GCA_004023845.1 Helogale parvula | reverse complement strand
TAGAAAGTGCCGCTATGAACATTGGGGTACATGTGCTCCTATGCCTCAGCACTTCTTTATCCCTTGGGTAAATCCCTAGCAGTGCTATTGCTGGGTCATAGGGGAGTTCTATGGATAGTTTTTTGAGGAACCTCCACACTGTTTTCCAGAGTGGCTGCACCAGTTTACATTGCCACCAACAGTGTAGGAGGGTGCCCGTGAACAGAGTTTTAAAAAAATATTTATTTCTGAGGAGGAGGGAAGGAAAGAGAGAGAGAGTGAGAGAGAGGGAATGAGCAGGGAGGAGCAGAGAGAGAGGGAGAGAGAGGATCTGAAGTGGGCTCTGCACAGACAGCAGAGAGCCCAACATTGGGCTCAAACTCACAAACTGTGAGATCATGACCTGAGTTGAAGTCAGACACTTAATGGAAGGAGCCACCAGGCACCCCTGGAAAAGTTTTGAGTGCCCTCCTGAAGTTCTTCAACCTTATCCAACAGAGAAAAGAAGATCTAGTTTGAACACATTATTTGATACAGAAATTTATTAATTCACTTATTTATAATGCATGAGGTGTTTCTTCCACACTAGGCAATGTACATACAGAGATCATTAAGATATTTCTCTATCCTCTAGGAGCTCAAGTTTTGTTGGAGGCCGAATGTAAATGAGTAAAATAAGGAATCGCATACTCCCAAAGTATGTGCCTCAGGACGGGTAGTGTCAGTTCTATTGGATCAGGCAGAACTTTCTAAGGGATGTAACTTAATATAGAAGCCAGTATTGGTTAGGTGAATGGGCAGTCAGGATCGAATGCCCTCCCAGGGACTATAAACAGAGTTGTAAGATTTCCTGGCATATTCAGAAAACTGAATGCAATTTACTAGGGTGGAACATACAGTTGCCTCTGTGTGTGTGTGTGTGTGTGTGTGTGTGTGTGTGTAAGAGAGAGAGAGAAATAGAAAGAGAAACAGAGACAGAAAAAGATAGAAAGGTTGACTCCAATGGCTATACTTCTCCATTCAAGATGGAACTTTTAGAGACTTCTATGCAAGAGGGTGATATGTCCAGAGCTGGGTACTGGAAATTCACTCAAGTGCTTGTGTGGTGGATCACTGGATAGGGACGAGTGCCCAAACTATTGGCAGAGGCCCATTAAAACACTATTCCAAGGGTCCAGAAGAGAGATGACGAGGGCAGCAGCGGTGAGAGAGAGAGAAGGGACAGCTTTGAGAGTTAGTACAAAGGATGGGCTGATGAGAGCAGGAGGTGTCTAGGAAGATGTCAAGGTTGCTAGCTTGGTGATTGGGTCACGGTGCCATTTTCACTGTGGGAACACAGCAGCAAAGATGCAATCTGGGGACATATGCTTTTCCTTTGGAACTGTACCCCTTGGGGACTGCGTGGCAAACTGATAGGGTGTGAAGCAATGATACCTGAGTTCTTTTCCTTGCTCTGTTCCTATGACCTTGCTTTGACTTCCCACCATTTCTGAGTTGTCTCTTTGTTCCTAAGGTGGATGGCCCGCTATGGCTTGATTTGAGGTATTGAGAGAAAGAAAAATTTAAAAAAAAAATGAAAAAGAAATACACTAAAGTGCTTAGCAAATGTCTTCACAAATGTAAATATTTATGTTGCCAGGGAAGTGCAAGGTGTAAAAACGCAGTCATCAGCACGTTTAGCTTGTAAACAGAGTGTGTGGCTCCTTCGCATTTGTCAGAGCGCGGTGGCAGAGATTTCTCTACAGAATCGCCAACATTAGTGTTTACCCTTCAGCCAAGATGGCCTAATTTCTATGAGACAAAAGGTATTATTTTTCTCGGCAACATGCCCATTTGCTGGACATTATGTCTCTTCATTTTTTTCCTAAATCTTCTAAAATCATTTTTCCGTTCCTACTTGCCAGGTTAGGCAAAACATCTATCTTTGGCCATAATGTGGATTCCTGTTGGATCACATAAAAATCCTGTTTCTCAAGAGTGAGGTTTAGGACATGTAGGTCCACTCACGAGCAGAATGAGTGAGGTTTAAGATGCGTGTGTAGGCTACAAATCTCACACAGTGTTGGTTTGCAATCATCTTGGGAGCTTTCTTGGTATAATCTGAAACTGGCCTCTGTACCCAGAAGGCAGGGAGAGATCGAAGAAAGAGGCAGGCCATTCTGGGTGGGTGCATGGCAATCTCAATAATAGCAAAGGAAACTTACATATGAGGCTTGTCTTGGGCAGCAAGACAAATGGATCCCTACACCTACCCACCCCATCTTAAAATTTTATAAAGACGCCTTCACTGGGTTCAGTCACGTGTACTGTGCAAGGGCTTTTAAAGCCACATCACCATCTTGAGGCCACGTCCTTGAAGTAGCTTCTGGGAGTGGGGAAGGCAAGCAGGAAGCATATTCCCAGGGCAGAAGAAGGAGTGAGGAGCCTCCAATTGATGCCCATGTCTTTTTGATGACATTCCCAACACACAGGCAACTAACCATCCTTGCATGAACAGGGTAAACTAATTGTCCTAGGTTTAGGAAACCCCATAACTAACCTGTTAGTTCAGACCAAGGTCTTTGCAATCTGTTGCCCCCAGCGCTGAGGAGAAGGGGAGACTGAGGTACTCATACCTCACACAAAACAAGATATACCCAAGACCATTCAATAGCATTGCTATCCAGACAAAAAAAATTTAGGAATTACCTTTGATTATTGTTGTAATCCCAGTTTGCTGTATGGTAATCATGTTCTATATAAATAAGGAAAGTTGAGATATCAACAGTGGGGGTCAGGGTGGGGCCAGTGAGGAGGCCTGGTGGTTGAGTGTGTGTGACGGAGCTGAGGTCTACTGCAGAGAAAGAGGGAGGAGGTAAAGACTTCCTCAGGAAAGGAGGTCAGAATAGAGAGAAATAGGAATAAGAAGGCATTCTGAGTTAACCGAAAATAACTCAGAGATATTTCTTATAAATCTTCCTTATCCATGGAGAAAAGATCAACTTGGGGCAACCACTCTTAGAATAGCATTTCTGGTCAGGGTATTTTAAATGTTAAATCACCTCCTGGGATGAGCGAAAAGCTGCCTCTTGGAGTGATATCCTACTTGTGTGAGAGGATGGTTAGAGTTAAACATTTGAATATTCCTCTAGTTTAATAGTTGCATTTATTTTAGTTGAATTTGTTGACTCTCATTACCTTTGCCAAATCATTATACTTTTCTATTTGAGGGAGTGGCACAACACTTTCTTTTAGAATAAATTTGAGGAAGGAGGGGCACCTGGTTGGCTCAGTCGGTTAAGCGTCTGACTCTTGACCTCAGCTTAGGTCTTGAGCTCAAGGTCATGAGTTCAAGCCCTGTGTTGGGCTTTAGCCTACTTAGAAAATAAAATAAATTTGAGGGGGGAAAAGTGAGCTGATTTAAAGAAAAATTATTTATTAAAAGAAACAGGTGAGAGAGTATGGAAAAAATAGAAAGGCAGTAGTAACCAAAGCATGGAAAATATCAAAAGTCGTGCTCCATTTGGGTGGAGAAGCAGAAAGGAAAGGAAATAACTACCTAGTCTGTGATGGCCCAGAGGTAATTTTGCAACCAGTTTACCTCATTACATGGACTTTTTTCTCATGAAGATTCATCTCTGGAAGTGCAAATGATACAAGGAGAGGGTCATGTGATGAGCGAGGTTTGTTTTCATTCATTCAATCATTCTTTTTTTTTAATTTAAAAAAATTTTAACATTAATTTTTGAGAGAGAGAGAGAGAGACAGATCATGAGCATGGGAGGGGCAGAGAGAGAGGAACACACAGAATCTGAAGTAGGCTCCAGGCTCTGAGCTGTCAGCACAGACAGACTCCACCCCCCCCCCCCCGAACTGTGAGATCATGACCTGAGCCAAAGTTGGGTGCTCAACCGACTGAGCCACCCAGGTGCCCCCATTCAATGTCTTGAATGATTCTTGGTGAACTTACTATCTGCTAAGCACTATGCTTGGATGGTATAATTTAGTTTTGTAGCAATGCTATAAGGTAGACACTATTATTATCCCTGTTTTAGGGATAAAGAAAGGGAATGTTAGGTGAAGAGATTGGTGTGTGGACACACCACTAGCCTGTATCCTTTCTACTATATCACCTTGCCTGTTCCTTGAATGGAATCAAAACAGGGCAAGTACCACATACAGTGTCTGGCGTATAATTGATACCCAATTCATATACCTTCCTTCCCCTCTTTACCATTTCTATAAAATATATATTGGTAGAAAATGTCTTGGATCAGATCCCAGATATCCCTGGATTGGTCTTAGGGACAGGCAGGAAAACAAGAGATACAAGAGAAACTGCGAAGATACAATTAAATCCAGGTACAGTTTTTATTTTTTTAATAATTATTTCATGGAGTGCCTGGGTGGCTCAGTTGGTTGAGTGTCTGACTTTGGCTCAGGTCATGATCTCATGGTTTATGGGTCTGAGCCTTGTGTCAGGCTCTGTGCTGACAGCTCAGAGCCTGGAGCCTGCTTCGAATTCTGTGTCTCTCTCTCTGTCTGCCCCCTTCTTGCTTGTGCTCTCTCTCTCTCTCTCTTTCTCAAAAATAAATAAACATTTAAAAATTTAGAAAAAATAATGATTTCAGGAGTAGAATTTAGTGATTCATCACTTATATATAACACCCAGTGCTCATCCCAACAAGTGCCCTCCTTAATGCCTGTCACCCAGTTAGCCCATCCTCCCACCCAAGACCCCTCCAGCAACCTTCAGTTTGTTCTCTCTATTTAAGAATCTAAGAATCTGGTTTGCCTCTCTCTCTCTTTTTATCTTATTTTTCCTTTCCTCCCCTTATGTTCATCTGTTTTGTTTCTTACATTCCAAATATGAGTGAAATCATATGATATTTATCTTTCTCTGACTGACTTATTTCACTTAGCATAATACACTCTAGTTCCATTCATGCTGTTGCAAATGGCAAGATTTTATTCTTGTTAATTGCTGAGTAATATTCCATTGTGTATATATACATATATACATACACACACACACACACACATATACATCTTCTTTATCCATTTGTCAGTCAATAGACATTTGGGCTCTTTCCATAATTTGGATATTGTTGATAATTCTGCTATAAACATTGGGGTATATGTTACCCTTTCAGTCAGCATTTTTGTTTCCTTTGGATAAATACCTAGTAGTACAATTGCTGGGTCATAGGATAACTCAATTTTTAATTTTTTGAAAAACCTCCATACTGTTTTCCAAAGTGGCTGCACCAGTTTACATTCCCACCAGCAGTGCACAAGGGTTCCCCTTACTCTGCATCCTTGCTGACTCCTGTTGTTTCTTGCATTGTTAATTTTAGCCATTCTGACAGGTGTCAGGTGGTATCTCAAAGCGCTTTTGATTTGTGTTTCCCTGATGATGAGTGATGTTGAGCATCTTTTCATGTGTCTATTAGCCATCTGGATATCTTCTTTGAAAAATGTCTGTTCATGTCTTTTGCTCATTTCTTCATGGAATTATTTGTTTTTGGGTATTGAGTCTGGTAAGTTCTTCATAGATTTTGGATAGTAACCCTTTATCTGATATGTCATTTGCAAATATCTTCAGCCATTCCATCAGTTTCCTTTTAGTTTTGCTGCTTGTTTCCTTCTCCATGCAGAAGTTTTTATCTTGATGAGGTCCCAATAGTTCATTTTTGCTTTTGTTTCCCTTGCCTCTGGAGGCAGGTTTAGTAAGAATTTGCTGTGCAGAGGTCAAAGCAGTTGTTGCCTGTTTCCTCCTCTAGGATTTTGATGGTTTCCTGTCTTACATTTAGATCTTTTATCTCTTTTGAGTTTATTTTTGTGTATGGTGTAAGAAAGTGGTCCAGGTTCATTCTTCTGCATGTTGCTGTCCAGTTTTCCCAACACCATTTGCTGAGGAAACTGTCTTTTTTCCATTGGATATTCTTTCTTTTTCTGTTGAAGATTAGTTAGCCATACATTTGTCGGTCCATTTCTGGGTTCTCTATTCTTTTATAAAATTAATTTCAATATTTTTACTTATTTTTGAGAGACAGAGAGAGAGAGGAGAGCAAGCACAATTGGAGGAGGAGCAGGGAGAGAGGGAGACACAGAATCCGAAGCAGACTCCAGCCTCTGAGCTGTCAGCACAAAGCCCAACATGGGGCTTGAACTCAAGAACTGTGAGATCAAGACCTAAGCCAAAGTTAGATGCTTAACTGACTGAGCTAACCAGACGCCCCACTGCATTCTCTATTCTGTTCCATTTGTTTATGTGTCTTTTTGTGCCAGCACCACACTGTCTCGATGATTATAGCTTTGTAAAACAGCTTGAAGTCCAGAATTGTGATGCCTCCAGCTTTGGTTTTCTTTTTTAATATTACTTTGGCTATTCACGGTCTTTTTTGGTTCTATACAAACTTCAGGATTGTCTGTTCTAGCTCTGTGAAGAATACTGGTGCTATTTTGATAAGGATTGCATTCAATATGTAGATTGCTTTGGGTAGTATCAACATTTTAACAATATTTCTTCTTCCAATCCATGAGCACACAATGTTTTTCTTTGTGTCTTCCTCAAATTATTTCATAAGCTTTCTATAATTTTCAGCATACAGATCTTTTACATCTTTTTAAAAAATATTTATTTACTTATTTTTGAGAGAGAGAGAGAGAGATTATGTGCACTCAAGCATGTGGGGAAGGGGCAGAGAAAATGGGGAGAGAGAGAGAATCCCAAGCAGGTTCTGCTCTGACAGTGCAGAGCCTGATGTGGGGCTCAATCCCATGAACTACAAGGTCATGACCTGAGCCAAAATCAAGAGTCAGATGCTTATCTGAGTGTGCCACCCAGATGCCCTCCAGAATGAGAGTTTTGACATGATTTACCAGCAAAGTGAGAGTTTCTTCATCCCCTGCTCTCTATGCTATTGGCCTATCACACAATCAACAACTCATAGATGTTCCTAAGAATTTGATATCCAGCTATTCATTAAATGTATAATATTTGGAAATAAACTGATAAATTATTATACATTTTGTGCTGGAAGAGTATGAAGTTCCTCCTTCAGATAACTTGGGTTGGAGAAAGTTGGGCAGAGGGATTTGGCTAAAGAGATAGGGTCTCCTACCCAGATATCCTTCTTGTCCTGTTTCCTCCTTTTAGGCACAGCCACCTGCATGAGATGCTGGAAGCCACCACCACGTACTTTGTTACAGGGAAGGTGGTCATGTAATCTACCCACTTCTGGCCAATGAGATGTAAGGAAGCATGCTCAGAGACTTCAGCAATTTCCTTTGTTAAACAAAGAAGAGACATGGAAAAAAGAGGTTCCATGTCTCCCTACCCGCTTTTTGACATTGCTATCTGAGGTTAACGGCTTTGGAGTCTAACTAGATGGATGACCCTGGAAGTATCTACCTACTTATTTCTTGTTAGACAAGATAAAGAAATATCCTTACTGGTGAGAGCCTGTCAGGCATGATGCAATTTTCAGCCCCAAACATGCTATATCAATAATTAAAATGGATTGTCAAGTTAACCTGCTTGAATTGAACTATTAGAACTTATGGTTACTAAAATGCCACTGTGTCTGTAAGAAAGTTTCCGCTGCATGTGATTCCAAGTCCTGACTCCTCAGCATGAGGAGGTTTGTCACCTTGTGTAATAGGAAGAACAGAGCCAGGTCAGGCTTCAGGGGACACACACGCCCTGCCTTTGCCTCTCTGAGAGTCGCCATCCTGCTCTCCCCTGTGTGTGGGTTTGGTCCTCAGGCCAGCTGACTGCCAAGTTCTAGGGCCGGTGGAAAAAGGGGATTGTCCATTCCTGTGTTTCTTTGGAGAAGCAAGGAGAGGTTCTTTGTCAGCCCTGGTCCATATTTATCCTTTCCTAAGTCTGTCCCTGGCAATGGGAGTTGGGTTCCTAAAACCCTCAGAAACTACCTCCCACATGAGGTGGGGTGGGAAGGATTTATGAGAACCTACACAAGGACCAACTCCACTTTTCTTGTCCTTTTTGCTTCTTGGAAACTTTTCATGGGCTCTGGCAAGCTTGTTTTCCACTCTGGGAACCCTAACTAATCATTTTTTCCCCCTCTCTTCTAGCTCGGCTTTGAGCCTTCACTCACTCAGGTGCCTCCTAGCAGACAAGTGTTTCTTTCATTTCTTGGTTCCTCTTAAGAGAATCAATTCTTTTTGTTTCTGGGTCCTTAGCACCCCGATTATAAAACAGGTGTTCTACTTTAAAAAAACAATGTGATTCCGATGTCTTCACAGAGAAAAAGAATCTAGATACACGCACTACTGTTTTCATGATTAAAAATGTTTCTCTTCCATTTGTTCTTCTGCTTGAGCATATCTTTATGCGCACAAAGAAAACAGGTACCACACCTTTAAGAGTAGCTACCTGTCAGATTTTCTTTATTAAAAAAATTTTTTAATGTGCTTATTTATTTTTGAGAGAGAGAAAGATAGTGTGAGCAGGGGAGGGTCAGACACAGACTCTGAAGACAGGCTCCAGGCTCTGAGCTAGCGTTCAACACAGAGTCTGACACAGGGCTCAAACCCACGAACTGTGAGATCATGACCCGAGCCGAAGCCGGACGCTTATTCAACTGAGCCACCCAGGCGCCCCTACCTGTCAGATTTTTAAATTGATACAAAGTTACTTAAAAAATAAGAGCAATGAAATGTGAAGCAACTTTTATCTGGGGAAAACCTGGAGATTCAACTTGGAGGAGGTAAGTTAGTAGAGGAGAGAAATGTGAGGGTCAAGAAAACCCTTTCCTCATTTGGTGGATGAAGTCCTGCTCTTTTATTACCCCTCACAGCACCTTCAATTGTATTGTGTGTTCCAGATTAACTACCAAAGACTTGTTTTGTACCAGGTTTCTGCCGCTGTTAGTCAGAGAGATGCCCGTGAATCCCTTATGTGAACTGTGAGCCCAGCTGTAGCTGTTTTGTCCATTGTTATGAGACTACCCAGAACCTCCTTCCTCCTTTCGCCCACCCTAATAGGACCCAGGGTCCGCTCACCCGTGTAGCCTGTGCTATTGGGCGAATCTGATGCCACTCTCGGCTTTAGGGTGGGATTGAGGCATTCAGCACATCTGCTCTCATTGGTTCAGGGGCAGACATGTGATGGACAGAGTCCAATCAGGATGCATCTCAAGATTTGGTTGCTTAGAATGTCACAGCAGGCACAGTCTCTCTCCTTCTGCGGTGTGTGGGTGTGTGTTCAGTGCTGCTCACACCATGGAAGGTCAAGCAGACACGCTGAAAACAAAAACAAAACAAAAGCAGATGGAAAGAAACGGAATCAAGCCAGGCCCAAGTCCTGACCCGGACTCTGGACCTTCTCGTGATGTGGGCCAAGAAATCTTTCTTGTTGATTTAGTTTTCCATTAGCAGCAACCTAAAGGGCCCTGCAGATGGAATGGCCGAGGGAGACCCTGCCCTCAAGACAGTTTTAGTAAATAGGCCTCTGTGTCTTCCTCATGGCAAATAAGTTTTATTGCTTAAGAAAGGAGAGGGAAATGAATCCTTTGTGTTTTGAGCACTGGGAAGAAAATTAGCCTGATTTCAAATGTCTTGCCGGAGACCTGGGAGACAGCCATGTTTTAGGAAGTCTCCCGAGGCTGAGCCTATAACAGCACTCCAACTGGTGTTAAGGGTTAACTTGCTTCAAGCTTGCCCACTCCTTGCTTGCTGACCTAAGTCCCTTGATCTGTAGCAGAACTAACTTACTTTCTTTGAGATTTGCAGGCCATTGGCCTTGAGGTGTGAAAGATTCAACTTTCCCAGAAGATAAGGCCTGACTACTTTCAAAAACAGCTCCCACTGATACTGGCGAATCTGTTTAGGGCCATGTCAACATGTGACTAACCACCTGGGCACCTGCTTCTCTTGCCCGTTCCCTGTTCCCAGGCCTTCATCATTAAAATCCTCTGGTTTCCCCCCAGGATGAGGAAGATGGTCTTTAAGGCATTAGTCCACCATCTTCCTTGGTTGCCAGCTTCCTGCATAAAGCAAACAAAATTTTCTTTCCCACCATCATTTGTCCCTTGAGTATTGATTTTTGAGCATCAAGCAGCTGAACCTCAGTTTGGAAGCCATTCTCTGGTAAGAGACCCACACACATTTAGACGCAGCCCCACTGTGGTGTGGAGTCTCTGATGGACTTGGTAGAGCAGGCACCTGAAGGAACTGGGTAATTAAGGCTCCAAAGGCTGGGTTAAGCCTGGCAGATTGCCCACGGAGGCACCTGTCGGCTCAGTCAAGAGGCTGGTCTGTGTCTTGGGTCAGCGGTGGAGGCAAAGAGGGAGGGCCAGTGATACGCAGTCATGCTGTTTGTTAAAATGCAGAGTCTCAGGACACACACTAAAGCCACTGAATAGGGACCTCTAGGTGCACAGCCAGGGACAGGCATTTTGAGAAGCATCCCAGCTGATTTTTTAGGTGAATACCATTGAGAATCCATGTGTGTGTGCAGAGGATTATACTTAGGAAGGTCAGTTCAATTGTCCCCTCCAGGCAGGAGAATGGTGAAAATAGGCCCAGGTTTCGGCAGATCCAGAAATAGAATACCCTAGGGGGTCAGGTTGGGAGGTACTTCCCTGGGTCAGGCTTCAGATTCAGAGCCTCGAAGAAACTTCAAGTAGTTTAGAGCAAATTACCAATGCTTCTGGCCTCATGACTACCTTCAATGTTGCAAAAAGCCTTAGACATTTATCGGATTGTCCTGCAGCTTTGATGTGTGGAGATGTGAGGTTGTGAGCAAATAGACCCTGGTGCTGTCAGAGCACCCCTGACCTGTGTCGGGTCCCACAATCCAAGGGACAGACCTCATCACAGAGAGGGTGCTGGGTTGATGTCACACACCCTCTTCTCCTGCCCCTGCTTTGAAAAGTATACATTATAGGGGCATCGGGGTGTCTCAGCCGGTTAAATGTCTGGCCCTTGATTTCGACTCAGGTCATGGTTTGTGAATTCAAGCCCTGTATCAGGCTCCACATGGACAATGTGAAGCCTGCTTGGGATTCTCTCTCCTCTGTCCCCTCTCTCTCCTCTCTGCTCCTCCCCAACTTGTGGGCTTGTGTTCTCTTTAAGTAAGTAAACTTCAAAACATACATTAAAAGAAAGGATACATTATAGCAGCCTAGCAGCGAAAAGATTTTCAGCACCACTATTTACAAATGGGGACACGAGTACTGAATTATTCGACTTCTCTAAGGTCAAGCAACAGGGATTTGGGAGAAATGGAAACCACAGTGGTTTCTACCTATGACCCCGGGAGCCCTTGCGGTCAGTAGAAGTCATGGCCTGGGCAGCAGACCCCCATGTGGTCCAGCTTCTCCTTCTATTATTATGTTAGTTTTGAGTGTCTTCAGCTAAAAAAAGCAATACAGATCCAACAACAGCGAACACTCTGAAAAGCGTGATTAGGAGGAAAGCGAGGCAGGAGCCAGGAGAACTGCGTTCTGGTCCAGATGTAATCTTTCAGCGCTTTTTGCTTCTCCCCGGGCCCGTTTCCTCGTTTGCAAAATAAGCTGCAGACTCCCTGCAAATGTTACCACGCAGGACTTCTAATGTTAGGTGTTTTCTGGTCAATTCCAGCCTCTCTAATAGAAGGCCAGCTTGGAAAACGCTTTCATGAAACGTTTCATAGTGTGGGTCTTAGATTTTTTTTTCAGCTTGACTTTATCTGGTTTGGAAAAACACGTCTCGTGTTTACCAACACTGTGCAATTAAAGAATGAGGCTGCACACACCAGTTACAGGCTTGTTTTCATTTGTGACACTAAATCAGTTGCTGAACCCTGATCCCATGAAAGGATTAGCTAATAGATTCCTTCTCTTAATTTCACCCGATTTTAGAGGCCTCCCAGGAGAAAGAAAATGCATAGTTTATTGGGATGGGGTTTTCCTGCTGAAATCTTTTACTTTTTAATTGCAAGGTAAAAGATACAAACAGAGATCTGGTTTACGCTAAGATAATTTTGTGTTCCCATTTGAGTTTGATATAGTAGCTTAAAAAAAATCTCCTACTTAAAAATACTCTCGCAGGATAAATATTTATGTGTGTATATTTTCTTAAACCTCGGTCTTTTTCCATTACGTAAAATGGTTTTCATTCTTGGTATGCAATTCTATTAAACAACCTATCATCTCAAAACCAAGCACTTTACTAATTTCCTTGGGGATTAGTTTTTAATCTTCATTTTAGTCAATTGTTCTATTTCTTAGAGATAATATGGTTTTACTGTCTTTTAAAATATATATTTAGGGGCGCCTGGGTGGCTCAGTTGGTTAAGCCTCCAACTTCAGCTCAGGTCAGATCTCACATTCGTGGGTTCGAGCCCCGCGTCAGGCTCTGTGCTGACAGCTAGCTCAGAGCCTGGAGCCTGCTTCCATTTCTGTGTCTCCTTCTCTCTCTGCCCCACCCCCTCTCATGCTCTGTCTCTGTCTGTATCAAAAATAAATAAAACATTAAAAAAAAAATTTTAAAATATATATTTAAACAAAAGGCAAATATAATACACAGTAAGTGGGAATGGGGTTGGGTTATGATATGATAAAGGTTTGTTTGAAACCTATCTGAGGTATAGGACAGGTCTGGCTTCTAGTCAGTTACATTTAAAGTAGTCAATGTCTGGGGCACCTGGGTGGCTCAGTCGGTTAAGCGGCTGACTCTGGGTCAGGGCATGACCCTCACAGGTCGTGAGTTCGAGTCCTGCATGGGGCTCTGTGCTGACCGCTCAGAGCCTGGAGCCTGCTTTGGGTTCTGTGTCTCCATCTCTCTTTTCCCCTCCTCTGCTCTCTCTGTCCCTCCCCCACTCTCATTCTGTCTTTCTCTCCCTCTCAAAAATAAACACTTAAAAATATATAAAATGGAGTATTCAATTTCTTCTCCTCTTCTTGGTTAAAGAATAATTTTTCTTCTCCGACAAAAGGATGTTCCTAACCAAGTTACACATGACCCACCCCAGTGCAGGGGTGAATAGGAAAGAGACAAGGGCCCATTTCCTTCGTGGTCATGCGCCCGGGCAAGCATGGGGAACTCCAGATACGGAGTGGATTCTGACATCGGTGGCCTGTAAATCCTCCTGAGCCGCTCCCAACTTCACACCTGAGCCTCAGAAGGGGAGAAGAAGGAGGGCTGGTTCTTCCCTTCCCTTGCTCAGCTTTTTCTAGAGTAAGTGCACGCAGGGGCTCAGGCAAGATCCCCTCCGCTTCTTCTCTACAGTGGACGTCCTTGAACTCTAAGCTGTATCTGAACCACCCGCATCAATCAGAGCGTACCTCACTGATTTTTAACCCCATTGTAGGTTTCTGACGCCACAGAACTTTGGGGATGACGAACCTGCGTTTTAACCTACATATCCGCAAGATGTACATGCATTAGTGACGTTTAATGAATGGATAAACAGGCAGTTCATTAATATTTGAAGTATCCTAGTCAGGAGTGCCTAATCCTAGGAGTCGTCAGGGAGTTTCCAGAGATTCTCATCTGAAGCTCCTGTGTGTGAGGGGGTGGGCTTACTAAACGTGGCTTCGGTTATCCACATCCCGCCAACACCAGAGGATTTGTTCTTTAGCGCAATGCATATCAGAAATATTTTTCATTGGTGAAATCAGTGGGACTCAAAATATGTAGCAAGGCCAGAAATATCACACGGGGAGCCCACCCTTGGTCACACAGGATGAATGAATTGTTCCAGGCTTAGGGGAACTCGTAACACATGTTAGTTCCGACCAAGGTCTTTGCGATCTGTTGTCCCTAGGGCTGAGGAGAAGGGGAGACTGAGGTACTGATGGATCCGCGCTAGTGATTAACACGCCCAACGCAGCTCAGCAGCAGTATCATCCAGACCGTAGTTTAGGAATTACCTTTGGTCGCATTTGTAGTCTCAGTTTGCCGTAGAATAACCAGGCTCTTTGTAAGTGAGGAGTTGTAATGTCGACAGCTTGGGGAGGTCAGGACGGAAGACAAACCCCCACAGTGCACCACCGAGGGTGGGGCCGGTGAGGAGGGCTGGTGGTTGAGTGCGCGTGATGGAGCTGAGGTCTACTGGAGAGACGGAGGGAGGAAATAGAGACTTCCTCGGAAAAGGAGGTCAGAATGGACAGAAATAGAAATAAGGCATTTTGAGTTAATTGAAAAGAAGTCAGAGACCTTCTAATTCTTTCTTGTGAATGGAGAAAAGAGCAACTTGGGACAACGGCTCTTAGAATAGCATTTCTGGTCAGGGTATTTTAAATGCTAATTACTTGCTCGTATGTATATTAAATACAAGCAAGTACGTAGCAATGGACACACTTATATCTCGCTGAGATGTAGGTTAAAATCCATTAGTTCTTGGTGCTCCAGCAAGAAGCCTCATAAGAAAGACTAGAACAGTGATTTTCAGTGGGAGGGGAAGGTCCGTGGGCTTATATCAGGATATGTGCTTGTGTATGAGCATCTGTAATTAACACAAATCACATGCTTGGAGGGGTCTTCGGATCTTGAACCTGTTTTGCTGTCTGCAGACACTGTCATTGCTACAGGAAATTCTCAAAATTCCATGGCTTTAAATTCCACCTATCTTTTTAAAAAGTGTTTATTTATTTATTTTTGAGAAAGGGAAAGAGTGAGTGCATGCATGTGCGGGGGGCTGGGGAAGGGGCTGAGAGAGAGGGAGACACAAAATCCCAAGCAGGCTCAGGCTGCCTCAGTCAGCTCAGAGCCTGATACTTGGGGCTGAAACTCACCAACTGGGAGATCATGACCTTACCCATGATCAGAAATGAAGAGTCAGTTCCTTTAAAAAAATTTTTTTTTAACATTTATTTATTTTTGAGAGAGAGACACACACAGAATGTGAATGGGAGAGGGTCAGAGAGAGGAGGAGACACAGAATCAGAAGTAGGTTCCAGGCTCTGAGCTGTCAGCACAGAGCCTAATGCAGGGTTTGAACCCACGAACTGTGAGATCTTGATCTGAGCTAAAGTCGGCCGCTTAACTGACTGAGCCACCCAGGTGCCCCAAGAGTCAGTTCCTTAACTGAGCCACCCAGGTGGCTAAATTCCACCTATTTTACATCTGTAGCCCTGATGCCCCAAAGTACCGCAGAAGCCCCCTGGAAGATTATCCATCATGTTTCCTTGGTTATCCATCATAACTCTACAACATGGCCACAGCAATGGAACTACCATGAGTAATTTTGTCTAATAAAGATCCACTCTGGTGGAAGTGGTATTGGGTCCTCTTAGTTATCGCTGCCAGAAGGGGGGTCGGGAAGCAAGCAAAGAAGAAGGAGAGAGTAGAGAGGGGTCAAGGATGGGTATGGCATAGGGAATGGGTTTGGCAGACAACAGTGTCTGTTACAAAGTCTATTTGTATGTTCTATATATCAGTGAAGTTCAAAAGAGTCACAGCCTCCTGGGAGAATAGCAGAGCAGAAGCATGATACTTATAAAAAAAACCAGCTGGTATGGATAAACAAAATGTGGCATATCCATATAATGAAAACACTACTTGGCAATAAAAATGAATGGACCGTTGCTACATCATGGATGGATCTCGAAGGCGTGACAAGAAGCCTGATGCAGGATGGCTGTGCACTGTATGATTTTGTTAATATGACATTATGGAAATGGCAAAACCATAGGGATAGAAAACAGACCAGTGGCTGCCTAATGGGGGTGACTGGATACAAAGGAGAAAGAAGGAACTTTTGGGGGGTGATGAAAATGTTCTGCAGATTAAGGAGAAAACTACTGCTCTTGGGTGATGGTGGGAAAAGGGACAAAACTTATTGCAGGAAAATTCATTTTGAGCAGAGGATACAGTTCTGTTATCTTGAGACACAGGGCCATCTGTCCAGGCTTTGGTTTGGGCAAATGGCCCACGTTTTATTTCTATGTTCTTTAGAATGTCAGTGAGAAGTTGGCAAACACAAGATTCTGAAGAGGGCCGAGAATACCCTTTGAGCTGACCTCTGGTTCTTGAGCACCTGCAAAAGGCCTTTGGATTAAAATACGGTTCTCTTTAAGAAGAAAGCTTTGCTATGTTTTATAGAGGTTGCTATGTGTTCAATTTCAATGATCTTGCTTTTTGGGGGCTACCTGCGGTCTTAGGTGACTGGGACTTTTGACAGAGTTTGTAACTGACAGATTTTGCCTCAATAAAGGATCCTTCCTGTTGAACTACCTCCCTTATGATTTACCATTTACCTAAACAAACATGTAACTGAATTTGATAAACTGTAGGAATTCCAGCACCTAGCAGCCAGGGATTGGGGGAAGGGTGAGGAAGAGATATTTTTGGTTGAAAGGACCTATCCAACATTTCAAGTCACATCACATGAGCAGCTGCCTAGTCTGTGACAATTTTGACCACAACCTCTGGGTGGCGGCATCTGAAATAATGTCTATAAGGTGATCTGATGAGGAAGCTTGGTCCAAACAATTGGTGTGAACAGAATCCCATGTTTTCTGTGGGGGCTGTTACAGGTTTTTAAAAATTTGTCATTGATGTACATTTCCTCCATCTGTGTTGGTTATATACATATATACCTCCCTGCATCACGATTATTAAACATGGGACCTTTATAAATATGCATTCCATTCTGACCTAACACTGCTTCTGACTTTCAGATATTACCAGTCTAGCATCATGACGTAAACACATCCATCCCCGGACACACAATTTTTAAAACTGCAGATTAAGTGCTAAATTGTCATCGGGAATTGCCTGCCATGGCCTTCTGCTGAGAAAGAGATTATGCAATTGGTAGTAACAAAAATGCTGGGCATTCTATGAAGGAAGCATCCCATAGGCTGTGGGTCAGTCACAATCTGTCGGAGGAGGAAATTGAGAAGACATGACCACTGGTTGACCCTCCAGCTGGATCTGGGCCACTGGAGGCTTCTCATTCCCTCCCCTGGGCTTGGAATGTATGTTTTGCCCACTGTTCCTGCACTAGGAGCCATTTCAAGGATGCAGCTTCGTGAGAGTAATGTGTTGTTGAGACTATCTGGACTGGATATGTGGACCGGACCCTGTTGAGGCCTCTACATGAACTGTAAGATTCTGGCATGTGGGTGTGGAGATCTACTCATCTTTTGGCTGCTCAAGAAAAGTCTTGAATGTGAGTTCCCTTGCTTATTAAAACTGTCACCTATCAATCTGGAATGGCTCTTTTTTCAGTCTCTTTGCCTTCCATTTACAGAGGACAATTTGCATCCCAATGCAGATTTTTGTTCAAAAGCACATTTCCTGGTTCCATCACTAGAAATTTGAACCAATGGGGTGCTTGGGTGGCTCAGTCAGTTAACCATCTGGCTTCTGTCTAGGTCATGATTTCGCAGTTTGTGGGTTCGAGCCCCGTGTCGAGCTTTGTGCTGACAGCTAGCTCGGAGTCTGGAACCTGCTTCAGATTCTGTGTCTTCCTCTCTCTCTGACCCTCCCCTGCTCATGCTGTCTCTCTCTGTCTCTCAAAAATAAATAAAAAACATTAAAAAATTAAAAAAAGAAATTTCAACCAAGGTCTGAGGTGGGGCTCTAGAATCTTTGTCACTAAGTTTTCATAAATGTCCCCGGCAATACAGATTCTATGACCTTTAAGCCACCCTTTGAGAAAGACCCTTTTCTAAAATAACCAACCAGAAAATTAATTTTCTCTCTCAATTGAACAGGAGACAAAATTTATCCGGAATCTTTTTTCCTTTTATTGTCAAAGTGAAAAGTAAATAGCTCTTAATTCTCAGGAAGAGAAAAGACTACATTAGGGGTGAGGAAAAGAAAATGTGGGGTTCTGAGGAAAAGCATTATCAGCTGTCAAGTGTCACAAATTCCATTTCCACATGATTGAAAAATTCCATTTCCTCTGCAAATTCATTACCATGCACCAAATGCACTGACACTAACCAACCATATTTCCCCACTGTCACCTGCCAGTGGAGTCATTGCAACTAAATTGCCAACTTGTTTTCATTCTGTTCAATTTGTCACCCAGTTTGAGAGCTACACCATGATCAATTCTATCACATACTTCCCTGCAACTCCTCACTAGGTAATGAGGTAATTAAAAGATTTAGGAGTTTACCTATAAATATATTTCATTTTATACTTTAGAGAGTTTTGGGAAAGAGTCTTGTATACAGCATGCCCTTAATAAGTAATTGCTGAGTGAATGAATGAAATGTTGTGCTGAATCATATTATTGTATGCAGTCGCAAAATAGATCAAATCATATTTTCAGTACCGCTATCAGTGAGCTGATTCTTAAAATCCACAGTGGGGGCGCCTGGGTGGCTCAGGCGGTTAAGCCTCCGACTTCGGCTCAGGTCAGATCTCACATTCGTGGGTTCGAGCCCCACGTCAGGCTCTGTCCTGACAGCTAGCTCAGAGCCTGGAGCCTGCTTTGGGTTCTGTGTTTCCTTCTCTCTCTGCCCCTCCCCCTCTCATGCTCTGTCTCTCGCTGTATCAAAAATAAATAAAACATTTAAAAAAATTTTTAAAAACTCCACATTGAACACTTTTGAAAGTGCAGATGATTTTCTGTTGTTATTATTTTTGTCAAGGAGAACAATTTTGTTTTTTTGTCAAGGAGAACAATTATACCTTGATACGTTTTTAAACTTATATTTTCAAGTCATTTTAAATTAAAAGAAGTTGCAAAAAATAGTTTAAAGAACCGCCTTACATTCTTCAACTTGTTAACACTTCTGAATCATCTGAGAGTAAGTTGTAGACATGATGCCTCCTTACCTTGTGATACATCAGTGTGTATTTTCTATAAGCAAAGAAATTCCTAAATAACCACAGTACAATCTCACATCAGGAAATTAATATTGATCCAATGTAATCTAATAAAATCCACTGAAAATTCACCAATTATGACATTGCCATTTATAGGTCTTGGTCCCATTAAAGATCACCTGTTGCTTTCAGTTGTCTCTTCAGTGACTTTTAATCTACAACAATTTTTACTTTCATAGCCTTGACGTTTTTGAAGGATACATGCTAGTTACTTGAATTTCTCTCAGTTTGCATTTGTCTGATGTTTCCTCATGACTTTTATATTCATGCAAAAGAAGGGGTGCTACGTTCTTCTCACCATATTCTACCAAGAGGCAACATGGTTTTTATTTATGTAAACTTTTGCCAGTTGATTAAGATGGTATCTCCCAAGTACTAAAGCTGTAATATTAATTAGTAAGCATGCTGTACTTGTTAATTAATAATTAATGGTATGTTTAGGAGAATTAATGGCTATTTTTAGGGACAGACTTTGAGACTCTGTTAGTATTTCATTCCTCATCAAACTTTTAGACACAAATTTTATTTTATTTTTTTTATTTTATTATTATTTTTTAATTTTTTAAAATGTTTTATTTATTTTTGATACAGAGAGATACAGAGCATGAGAGGGGGAAGCACAGAGAGAGAAGGAGACACAGAATCGGAAACATGCTCCAGACTCTGAGCTAGCTGTCAGCACAGAGCCTGACACAGGGCTCGAACTCACGAACCGTGAGATCATAACCTGAGCCGAAGTCGGAGGCTTAACCGACTGAGCCACCCAGGCACCCCTTTGTCACAAATTTTAGCATCCATTGATGATTTTGCCTTGAATCAATCATAATGATGATTGTAAAATGGAAAATTTCTACATTCTATTTATCTTTCTTCTTCTATTAGTTGTATTCTACTAGTAAAGCTTTCTTTTCTCCTTTTTTTCTTTCTATCATCACGAACTCATTGAATTCTGTTTTACTCAAAGGTTACAATTTGTCACTGTCATTCTTTATTTTGATGCTTAAATCGTCCTAGATTTGGTCAATGAAGACCCCTTTAGCTCTTACATTCTTTTGACATATCTCCATAATTCTTTAAGTACCTTCTCATTTTCTTTGCACAACAAATTATTCCAGTTTTACCTACTATACCATGGAGCCATATTTCCTTTTGGTGGCGAAGGGTATTTAAAAACCAAAGTTTGAGGGGCACTTGCGTGGCTCAGTCGGTTAAGTGTCAACTTTGGCTCCGGTCATGATCTCACGGTTTATGGGTTCAAGCCTCCCATCGGGCTCTGCATTGACAGCTCAGAGCCTGGAGCCTGCATCAGATTCTATGTCTCCCTCCCTCTCTGCCCCTCGCTCACTCAGGCTCTGTTTCTCTCTCTCTCTCTCTCAAAAATCAACATTAAAAAAAAAAAAGTCTGAGTATTAAGTAGGTTCATGGCTATTGGGGTATTATTGCACTTAGACTCACTCCCTGGACAGAATTAGGAAACATATTAACATATATATGCACATATTGATATATTTTTCTATTTTTTCATCTGTGCAAGTTAGAAATTATTTCATACCATTTTCTTTATTTTTTATTTTATTTTTTTCATACCATCTTCTTTAATTTCAAGCCACATCACTGGGTTTATTCTAATCTTTCCTCTTTTTATATCTGTAATTTCCTTCTCCAACAGCGACAAAACTGTCTACCAATATCTTTAATATATTTTTTTGTTTGTTCAGTTCATGGTATGTAAACCAATCTGTTGGCCATGTTAGCAAAATGATGGTCTGTCTCTATGAAGTTAATTATTTTAATTGTTATATATATGTTTATGATATAAATGTATATTATATTAAAATTATAAATTATACATAAGATTATAGTATATGTCTATGTGTATGATATATACACATATATGTATACATGTGTAATTAAATATTTTATGTGGAATTGAATATAATGAAATAAAATATTTTCCATATGTATATAAAAATTATAACATATTAGAAAGCCAATATAATACATAAAATATGTCAGGATAAGTAAATACATATAAAATATCTGATTATATATAATAATTAGCTTTACAGATATATTACTGATATACAACATGAAGTTCAAGGTGTACTATGTGATGATTTGATACATGAATATATTGTAAAATGATTACCACAATCAGGTTAGTTAACACTTCCATCCCTTCACATAATTAATTACCACTTCTGTGTGTGTGTGTAGATGACAATTAAAATTTATTTTTAACAACTTTCAAGTATAATACAGTATCGTTAACTATAGTCAACATGCTGTACGTTAGATCCCTAGAACTTATGCATCGTATAATTAGGTTTGCACCCTTTGAGCAACATCTCTTCATTTTCCCCATCTCCTGGAAACTACCATTCTACTCTCTATTTCTATGAGTTCAGGTTTTTTTTGATTTCACAGTGAACTCATACAGGTCTTTCTCTGATTTATCTCACTTAGCATAGTGTCCTCAAAGTCCATCCATATTACTGCAGATGGCAGGATTACCTTCTTTTTTTTTGTATGGCTAAATAATGGCTATATCTGTGAAAAATGCCAGTGGAATTTTGACAATAATTGAATTTTGACTGTGTGTGTGTGTGTGTGTGTGTGTGTGTGTGTGTGTGTGATCCATTCATGTGTCAATGGACAATCAGGTTGTTTCTATGTCTTGGCTATTGTAGAAAATGCTGCAATGAACATGGGAGTGCATATAACTTAAGGTACTGTTATCACTTTTTTGGGGGGATATATACCCAAAAGTGGAAATGCTGGATTATTTGGTAGTTCTACTTTTAATGTTTTGAGGAAACTCCATACTGTTTTCCATAGTGGCTGCACCAATTTACATTCCTATCAACAATATTCAAGGGTTCCCTTTTCTCTACTTCCTCACTAATACATCTCTTGTCTCTTTGAAAAATAGCCATTCTAATAGGTGTGAAGTGATATCTCATTGTGGTTTTAATTTGCATTTCTTTAACAATTAGTGATATTCAGCATTTCTTCATGTGCCTGTTGGCCTCTGTATGTCTTCTTTGGAAAAAAGCCTGTTCAAGTTCCTCACCCATTTTTTAACTTGATTTAGTTTTTCTATTGAGTTGTATGAATTCTTATTCTTCTTATCAGATATTAACTCCTTATTAGATAGATGGCTTGAAAATACTTTCTTCCATTCTGTAAGTTGCCTTTTCAATTTGCTGACTGTTCCCTTTGCTGTGTAGAGCTATTTAGTTTGATGTAGTCGCACTTGTTTATTTTTACCTTTGGTGCTTGTGGTTTTGGAGTCATATCCAAAAAATTGTTGCCAACATCAGTGTCAAAAAGATTTTCCTCTAGTAGTTTTACAGTTTTGGGTCTTACATTTAAGTCTTTAATCCATTTGGAGTTAATTTTTGTTAGTTGTGTAAGATAGGGGTTGAGTTTCATTCTTTTGCATGTGAATATCCAATTTTCCAAACATTAGTTAATTCTTGGCTCCCTTGTCAAATATTCATAGACTGTTTACATGTGGGTTTGTTTCTGGGCTCTCCATTGGTCTATGTGCCTGTTTTTATGTTAACACCATACTGTTTCAATTACAATTGTTTTGTAATACAGTTTGAAATTTGAAATCAGGTTGTGTCATACCTTTAGCTTTGCTTTTCTTACTCTAGACTGTTACAGCTATTTAGGATCTTTTGTGGTACCATATATAGTTTAGGATTTTTTCCCTGTTTCTATAAAAAGTGGCATTGGAATATTGACACCGATTATGTTGAATCTGTAAATAGCTTTGGGTAGTACAGATACTTTAACAATATTAATTCTTCCAATCCATGAACGTGGGATATCTTTCCATTTATTTGTGTCTTCTTCAATTTCTTTCATCAATGTCTTGTAATTGTCAGTGTATGGATCTTTCATCTCCTTGGTTAAGTTTATTCCTAAGTATTTTGTTATTTTTGATGCTACTGTATCAAGGGAAATACACAGTAAGACCTTTCTTCAGGTGCACCTGGAGCTCACTGCTTATACTTCCAGATGGTGGCTGCCTCATGCCTGACCCTCAAGAAGCTGTTGGTCTCAGAAATGCAGAACTCCCCAAAAAGGAAGAGGCCCTACTTACCACCCATCTCTCAGTAAGGAGCCTGTTCTTTACCTGGGCCAAACAGCTCCGCAAAGATGCTTACACCAAATAAACCTGGGCACAGAAAATTTTCACGTTAGTAAGTGAGATAACTGGGGCATCTACTGAAATTATATTTTACTCACGAGGTCAAGTGTGGTTTCCTTTAGTTGCAGGTTTTCGTCCAGGTTTTGGTGGTACCACTTTTGTGACTCAGCCCAAGGTAATACATACATCTGCTTGGGTATGGCCCTATTCAGCAGAAGGGTGTGAGGGCCGGGACTGTTATTTCATCAATCTCTAGTGCTTAGCAGAGGGTCTAACACAGGGTAGGTGAAAATTATTGTTAACTGGATGAAAGAATGAATACATCCATTAGTCAATATAGAATGGTGGGAAAGGAGATATACTTTGGGAAGGAGACTTTAAAATTTCAACCTCTGGACCCACGTGGATGAAGACAGGTCATCCATCTTTAAAATCTTTAGATATTTTATTTCAAGTTTTTGTTTTCCTGGTAACACTATACAATTCAAGAATAAATCTTGAATTTATCCAGCACCAGCACTGTTGCTCTATTTCACCTGCAGTTTCCTGAGTTTTTAACCAAATACCAAATTTCAAAGATCCCACATTAAAGAATCTCTTTTGTTCAAGTTACCCTTTCTCATTTTCTATCTTCAACCTTTTTCTCTTTTCCCCGAGAATATTTGCAGAGTTAATTTCTCTTGAAAATTCTTTCGTGGCGTTCCAGCTACGAATGATCGAAAAATACTCCAAATACAGCATGTGGTGTAAATGTTGAATCAATAAAAATGACGAGGTAGGTCACAATATCCCTGACGATCGCTGTGGCCCATTTTAATTTAGAGGGCGCCAGCTCCACGTCAGCGAGAGACTGAAAGCTACCGGGCAAACCACTCCGGACCAGGAATCCCTAAGACAACCCTGACGCCGCTGAAGTTTCCAGACGCGGCCAGCTCTCGGGATTGACAGAAGGAGCCTCCGCATCGCTGAGCCAGTCTGCCAGGTTTCTCGGCGGCAGATAAAGTGCCAGGAATTTCCAGGCTTTCCCTTTCTCGGGCAAATCACGGTCTACACCGTCTGAGGCGCTAGGAACAGGTGAGCCGAGAGGCGGCGCCCCGGGGACGCGCGCAGGTGCCTCGGCCCCGCCCGGCCCCGCCCCGGGGACCGCCCTGCCCCGCCCCGCCCCGGGCCGCCCCGCCCCGCCCTGCGCCCCTCCGCTCCAGGCCCAGGTGCCGGCGTCCAGGTGCGCGCGGCGCGGGGCTGCAACTCTGCTCCACACCCGACAGCGGGCGCCGCTGCGGCGGCTCGCGAGCGGCGGAGCTGAGCTGAGCGGCTCCGGGAGTTGGGGCAGCTCCTGCGCCCGGCCCTGCTCGCGGCGAGAGCTCCGCCCGGCGCCGGCATCCCCCAGCTGCGGGAGCGGGCGGCGCCGAGGGGGCGGACCGACCTCCGCGGACCCCGGCGGCCTGGGGCGGGCGAGGGGCGAGCGCCGGAGATCCCGAGCGCCCCGCGCCCGGGCACCATGCGACCCGCCGCGCCTCCTGGCCGGCCCCGGGCTTCGCTCTCCGCTCCCTGAACCCCGCGCTCGCCGCCGCCGCGGCAACTCGCAAAGACGAGGCGGGTAGCTGGAGAGCCGCGGGGAGACCGCCTCCGACGTCCCCTCCGCCCCCCAGAGGCTGCCGGTGCCTCGTTCTCTGGGCTTCTCTAGCTTTACCATGAACCTGGCGCAAGCTTGGCTTTAGGAGAAATTCAGAAGCCGGAGGGGGAGTCAGTGCAATTCTTTGGTTGCTAAGGTAATTGTAGTTGTGACAAAAACGGGCAAGAAACAATTGGGGAAAAAGAGGTTTTGAAACGGTAGACCCCCCCCCCCCTTCCCCCATTGGTCTGTGTTGATTTCATTTCATCTCCTGGGTGTGGATGCTGTCCATTTCAGATGCGTGACAGGTGTCGGGCTGTGTGTGTGTGCAGTTTGGGACTGTAGAGGCACGAGCTTACATAAGTGGTTAGGCAAGCTGGCGTGCGGACTTGTGTGGGATGGGTGCAGGTCTGCATATAAATCATGTTCCTGGGCTTCTGGGTGCGAAGCGCTCACTGACCGGGTCCAGCGAGCAGAGGGTACGTGCTCCTAGGTACTTAGGCACTTCCAGGCTTCCGGTGTTGCGGTCGCAGGTGGGGCACCTTTACCCCAGAAGCAGGCGTTCATTAACTTTTTCTCTGAAAAAGCTCGCCCTTTTGCGGTTTGGAAGAAAAGCACGCGAGTGGTGAGGTGTGGAGGGCAGGGGTGGTGGTGGTGGGTGAGGGGTCCTGTTCTCTGGGAACTGCCGCAGGAAAGAGAACGGTAGGTATTCGCTCTCAGAGGGCGACCACTAAACTGTTGGCGTGAAGAGATCGTGTTTACTGTCACCATCAGGCTGTAAACGTGGCCCGGCGAGACAGAAAAAAGTGACCCAGAAAATTTAATTTTGTTCAGAATGAAAGATGCTGTATTTTATTGTATTTCTTAATTTGATGGAGTAGGAACGTGATTCTTTTCTCTCCTGTTGGGAGGAGTGGCATTTCTGTGTTACAAATGGAAGATATTCTGGGGCTTGTCGTTGGCCTGGGATTGTTCCCTCGGCGTTTGTCAATGCTTAGAAGCTGGATCTGCAGGTAGTTTCTAATCAATACCTTTTAGCAGCCCCAAAGTAAAACTGCAAAAAGAAGCAGGACTAGACAAAGCCCAACATTGGACCCTTTTCTTACCAGAAGGGGATGAGAGATAGAAGATTAAGAACCAGGCTTCTAAGTGTCCGAATGGAGTTAGAGACTGAGCGACAAGTTTGTGTACGTTCTGTCCAAAAGTGTGTGAAGGGACACTATTTGGTTTAGCTTCATATGTTAATTGCCAGGCTTCTATAGATCAATTTCTGTAGGCAGATAGGAGCCCCTGGGGGTTGGAGAAACTTTCTGTGAGTTGTACACTCTTTATATTATTTGTTCGTACTCTTATTAATTTTGCAATGGCTGAGACCGCTCTGCGAAAGGAAGAAAACAGAGGACTGAGGGACATTTGAGGCTCTTTGGAGATGCACTTCTGTAAGCAAAAGCTTGTGTGCCAAGCAGGCAAACCCAAGATAAGAAGTTCTCTCCCAGTTCCCTGATACTACTGTCAAGCCAAATTGTTGCATAAGTATGGTGATCTTAGATACTATAAATGTTGAGGTATTATATATATATAATATATATATTTATGTATTCCCTCCCCCCTCCATAACTCATTCTTTCCTGAAAGCATCTGTAAATTCTAGAAATATCAGCTATTGTGGGTATTTTGGTAAAAAAAAAAAAAGGTGGCTACTAGGATTTCCTTTTTGTTTTTTTAATTTTTTGATGTCTGTTTATTTTTGAGAGAGAGCAGGGGAGGGGCAGAGAGGGAGGGAGACACAGAATCCAAAGCAGGCTCCAAGCTCCACACTGTCAGCATAGAGCCCAATGCAGGGCTCAAACCCACAAACTGTGAGATCATGACCTGAGCCAAAGTTGGATGCTTTACCAACTGAGCCACCCAGGTGCTCCAGTATTTCCTTTTCCATTGCCATCACATTGCCTAACTTTACTTCCCTGTCTCCTTTAAGAGACTTTAATTAACACTCAGTGAATTTATTTTGCTGAACGTTTCAGTAAAACAGTGCTAGTTTTTCTTCAAGTGATAAATTTGTCTTATCAAGTGAAACATTACAGCATTGCTTTTGTGGCAGACATGTCTCTTTAAATTAGACAATCCTTATTTATCTATTTTTTTTTATGATTCATTGATTAAAAGTAACCAACATAGATATTTTTTAAATGAGCAAACATTTCTTGATAAGGAAAAGAAAAGGGTGTTGGGGACAGTACATTTTGCCAGTAATTTTGGATGTCTTTTTGTCCTCGGGGACAGAATTTTATGTGAAAGTAGGATCCTTCTGTTTCTTATTTCTCTGATATTCTCTCATGAATTTTATCCCCTGAACTGGAATTGCTAAACATTCTGTTTTGTGCTCAGGGTTAAACATCAGGGTGATAGGAGTAAAGAGCTATGTGTCACATCAACGTTTTTCTAAAGGGATGCTCTTAGAGATTTCAATAAAGGTTTCCTTTAGCTTCACAGTTGGCTTAATTCATAGTGCTTTGAACTTAGGAAAGCATTTAACCTCTTCATTTTCACTGCCAGCCAGAAGGAATATATTTCCTGAATTTCATCTTCATTGTAACATATGGCATGATATAAATAATTACTACACACACACAGTATCCTGCTGTACGGAGAGAAATGGAATTACAAAATAAAAGCTTCATGTTCAGTGATTTGGAGGTAACATTTCAAAGAAAAGTTTTACTTTTTTTCCTTGATGACCAAAGTAATATATAACCATTGGGAAAAATTCAGGAAAATACAAAGAAAAAAGATTAGTAACTCTCCCACAGACAGCAAACCACAGTTGACATTTCTGCATGCTGGATATTCCTCCAGATTTTATTCTGGTCACATTGTTAATTGTATTTTTTAAACTTTTAATTCTTTTTATTTAGAGTGAGCGAGTGATTGCGTTGGGGGTGAGGGCAGAGTAAGAGAGAATCTTTTTTTTTTTAATGTTTATTTATTTTTGAGAGAGATAGAGACAGAAACAGACAGGGGAAGGGCAGAGAGAGAGGGAGACACAGAACCTGAAGCAGGCTCCAAGCCCGGCACTGTCAGCACAGAGCCCAATGTGGGGCTTGAACCCATGAACCATGAGATCATGACCTGAGCTGAAGTTGGACACTTAACCGACTAAGCCACCCAGGTGCCCCAGAGTGAGAGAGAATCTTAAGAAGGCTTCATGCTCAGCATGGAGCCCAACATGGGGCTTTATCCCATGACCTTGGGATCATGACCTGAGCAGACATCAAGAGTTGGACACCCAACCAACGGAGCCATCGAGGCACCCCCTATTCATTGTATTTTTTATACTTCTTTCCCTCGGCCTCCCAAATTTTCAAATCTTGTAAATGGAACTTGGATGTGCTAATGGTTTAGTAAATTACTGCTAGTTTATTAGATGATTTTGATAGATGAGATTTAAATGTTTGTTAGTGGTTGTTATTTTTAAAGACAGAAGTTCCTCTGTTTTACCATTTTCTTTGAAAAATGAAGGTTTTTACTTTGGGTTGGTAATACTTGGGACTCCACATAAGATTTAGGGAGTAAAGCATCAGAAAAGGAATAGAACATTGGCCTTGTGTAGGGTGGAGGGGCGGATACCTGAGTTCTGGATTTAGTTTCTCTACTTCATGTGGCCTTTGACCTCTGGGCCTCTGTTTCCTCAAAAGATAAATGAAACTTTTAGGTTTAGTTAATAAACTAAACATAAACCTGTGATGAGTACGACAATTGTTTGAAGTGGGCTTTTCTATCACCGGTGGCTGGGGGGTCAACCCCAGAGTATCTGATGTAGGAGGTCTGGGGTGGGGTGTGAGAATTTACATTTGTCACAAGTGCCCAGACCACACCAGAACTAGAGGCTGCGCTCCTTATGGGCAGAATCTCTGTCCCTGTTTTCTTTGCATCCATCTGCCCGGTGCCCAGCTGGGACGTTCTCAGTAAGCGTTGGTTTTCTCCACGGTGGTGGGGGGGAACTTTCTCCAGGACTCAAGATAAGGAAGATAATCATCCAGAATTTGGAACGATTATGTCTGTAGTAAGGGTAATAATCAGTCATGAAACCCAATTCTTCAAACTGCAAGGGAAGCAAAAGTGCTTACAAGTAGGTAGTTACAATGAACATTAAACCTAATGAGTTACCTTAAATAACAGCTGGGAATATCTGCTGGAAATGTTACAAACTGCAACATTTTCGGGCATGCTTATGAATGCTTTACTATTGCCTTCCGGAGATCTATATGGCAGTTTGTTGTCTATCACATATACATTCTACAAAGGGTGTGTGTGTGTGTGTGTGTGTGTGTGTGTGTGTGTAAATTCACTATGAATTATCTCAGCTACCAAAGCAGGTCAAGGAAGCAGTGGCCTAGACTCCTCTTCCCCGCCCCCCCCCCCACATTCAAAAGGTAGAACAATACTCATTAGAACATCGCAAAATCTGAACCTAAGCTTGGAGAGAACATTAACCTGCCTAAGCCCGCAGAACTGACGAGTGGCAACACCAGAAATCCGATCCAGGCCTGCCTGACAGGGAGGGGTGTTCTTTACCCCCTTCCTCTGTGAACCCTGAGTGAGGGCCTTGGACAGGCCAGGAGATCCCAGGTGGTCAAAATACCCCAGTTACAACTCCTGGTCACCTTTGCGTGGCTACTTCGCGACTAGAAAATTTATCCTTCTACTCAGGTGTTAGAAACATAGGGTGCAGGAAACCTCCATTTTTATGGATGGAAACTTAAAATGTAACAATTTGAATTTGTAACTATTGGAAACCGCCAACCTGTAAGTTTTTGCAGAGTAGAGTTCTCTTAGCTGCTGGGACCTGTCCCTCCCAAGAAGCTATTTTCTTGCCGGGGTGATGCATACCTCTAGAAAGCACTGGAGGTGAGCCATGCGGGATCCTGCTTGATTAGGAATGAGGGAGGCCACTCTCCTTCGAAAGTGCACCTGTAATGCACCCTGAGCCCAGACAGAGGCCTGGGACCATTGGCTCTTAAAGTAGTACAACAGGCAATTTAAATTTTTTAAAAAATGTTTTATTTATTTTTGAAAGAGAGAGAGACAGCGTGAGCAGAGAAGGGTCAGAGAGAGGTGAGGCACAGAATCTGAAGATGGGCTCCAGGCTCTGAGCTAGCTGTGAGCAAAAAGCCTGATGCGGGGCTTGAACCCACAAACTGTGAGATCATGACCTTAGCCGAAGCCGGACGCTTAACTGAGCCACCCCGGTGCCCCACGACAGGCAATTTAAAACCTGCTTGATTGTGTTTCTGAAACCTCAATTTCCTCATCTGTAAAACAGGAATAACAAAACGCCCGAGTATGAGTAGCGGAGAGAAAACAAGAACTTGCCTAGCACGCTTCCCAGAGGAGGCACGGTGACCCCGGAAGGTGGACACTGTCACACCAATTGTCTATTTTCTAATAATTTTGGTTATGAGTTGTTGGTTTTCAACCCAGTCATCTGAAACCCACCTGAGTGCAGGAGGACAGAGAGACCCAGAAAAGCGGTCACTCCGGATTGGTGGGTGGCAGCGTGAATTAGCAAGGAAACGTACATAGGAGCTTGTCCTGAGCAGCTGCAAGATAAATAGATCTCTTCACCTGGGGCACCTGGGTGGCTCAGTCCGTTAAGCGGTTTCAGTGCACTCTTGATTTCAGCTCAGGTCATGATCTCACAGCAGAGCTTGCGTGGGATCCTCTCTCTACCTCCCTCTCTGCCCCTTCCCCACTCACACTCTCTCTTTCTCTCAAAGTAAAAAAAAAATCTCCATTTTGTATCGCCTGCCAGAATCTTAGGGGTTTTATAGCAGCCTTAAAGGGGCTCAGGTATGTGTTTAGTCCAGTTGGAGCTCAACAGCACCTTATTCTCCCAGGGTTATGCCTTTGCAGGTAGCTCCCACAGTGGGCAGAGAGGACATTCCAAGGACAGGAGAGGGGATGAGGAGCCTCTGAGTGCCCGGATCCCCCTCTTGGGTCATCCAGCGATGACCTCCTCCAAAGTGAAGTCTTTTGGGAAGTATTTCAGGGTAATGGTTTCCCCTTCTTCTGTTCCTGAGGACTTGCCTGTATCAGCCTAGCATTTGAGGGACTCCTAAGTCTCTTGGAGAATTGTGCTCCTGAGTTCTAAGAGTTGATTTAAGAAGGTTTATAGAGAACAGGTGGCCCAGATGCTAGGTGGAGAGGGTGGGGTAGGAAGGATCTTCCTCTGCAGTAGCCAAAGATGTGTCTGTTTCCTTGAGCCTAAAGGCCATTGCTCATTAGGTGGAAGAGAGGTGACAAATAGGAGTTGCTGCTACATGGCTGTCTCTTATGCCGGATTGTGACCCATACTCCAAGCAAGGCTGTGCAGTGATTTTCCTCCGTACCCTAGGGATCTCTGTTTGGCCGGCTAGGAGTTGGGTGAATGTGTTGGATTACTTACAGAGTAACTGGCAGCTCCAGTGGGTGAAAATGGGAGGGAGGATGACCTAGAATTGACAGAGATGGATGGACTGGTCTGGGGGCAGGTGCAGGTGTGGATGCAGGTACCCCCATTTTTATTGCTTACTTGATTCTGCCTGCCTGGATCACCTAGGATTTATGATATACTGATGCCCTCTTTCTGGTTTGTAATTATGCACTAGTATTTGTCTCTCCCTCTGGGCTTTTTTTTTTTTAAGTTTATTTATTTATTTATAGAATGAGTGGAGGAGGGGCAGAGAGAGAGAGGGAGAGAGACTTCCAAGCAGGCTCTGTGCTGTTAGTGTAGAGCCTGAAGCAGGGCTCTTGGTCTCACAAACCATGAGATCATGCTCTGAGCCCAGATGAAGAGCCTGAGGCTTAATGGCTTAACCGACCGAGCCACCCAGGTGCCCCTGTTTGTGTGTTTGTTTTTAACCGTGATTTTGTCCTGTACCCAGCACAAGGCCACACACATAGTCAACGCTTGAGAAAGCACTTGTTTGTTTCCTGAATAAAAAAGTTGCCAAGCCTACAAAGCTGTGGATCTGTCATAAAACAGTGAACAGATATTATTCAGCCCTTGTAAAGCTTTTTTTTTTGTAGGTCACAGCCTTTTAAAAAGAATTAGGTCTTATTACTCCCATTTTATAGATGAGAAGACTGGGGCTGAAGAAGAGGTTTAGCCACCAGGAGCCATTCATCAGGTAGTTATCAAGTAAAGAGAAACCGAGGGATTTACATTTAAATCTTATCCGACCACAAAGTCTCAAGTCTCTCTAATATATCACAAAGTGGGGGGGGGGGTAGACAGAGACCCTACCCTTGAGATCCCTTCAGTTGTCTTGGAGAGATATTAGAAATAAATAGAAAATTAACAATGAAGGATGTTCAGTGACAGTTTAGGGAAAAATGCATGGAATTTTATAAGTTAGATTAGGTAGCAAATAGATGACAAAGCCAGTAAGTACAGTTCCGTGTGGAGAGAGAACATTGTATAATCCGACCTGGTAGAGACCGGCTTTAAGAAATCGGTAGAAATTTCAGAGGTGAAGAGAAAGACAGCAGCAAGTTTTGCAGGTGGAGGTATTGATAATGGGTCCGTAAAGCAATTATTGTTTGCTTTCAGAGTAAGAACACACTTTTTTCCTAAAACATGGGGCCCTCTGACCCATTTTTGATAGAAACATGAGTACCAGATGCATGGATGCCAGAGTTTTTGCTAAAAGCAAAATAAACCACCCATGGGTGAGGATGAATGATCCCGAAGCCCAGGGCTGGGAACATTAGGGACAGGTGAGGATTGTGTTAAAGCAAAGTGTACGCGCTTTTCCGAAAGCCCTGTTGTTGCCCTCCTTTTTGATCATTACCAACTAATATTAATTAGAAAAATTTTATATTTATATTGTATGTTGCTCAACCCAAGCAAGACACTTGTTTGAGCTGGCTTTGTTTGTTATGTTTGTGACCTCTCTAGAAGAAAGACAACTTAAAAAAAAAATGTCCAATGTCCTTTTCTCTTAAGCCGCTATGTAAGTGCTACTGTATTCAGATTCCAAACCAAGCAGGAAGATGCCATTATATTATTTTGCTGACCATACATCCTAAAACAAAGACTGATTCAGCAGCTGGTGAAAATAGAAAGGATGCATTCACAAAGAATAAATTTATTGATTATATTTTAGATTTTTTTTTTTTTTAGGGGAAGGCACTTTAACTTTTAGAATGGCATGTAGTTTAGGGGCTTGGCTGCTGGCTTCTGCCGGATGCCCGAGGGTCTGTGACATTGGCCTTAGTAGCTTAACACCCTTGATCTGCGTTCACCCCAAGCGCAGAATAAGGCTGAGAAGTTGTGATTGCTGAGGGCATTACCGATAGAGAGATTGTTCCTGGATGTCTCTGGTTAAGTCAGTTCCTAGCTGGGCAGGGAGGGGTTCCTTCCCCAGGTCACAGTTTGTCTAAGGTCCTTGCCATTCTCGCCTGCTTTTTGCCTGGCTTGTCCTTCTCGCCCGTATGTCCCACTATTGAACACCTTTTTCTAGATGATAATTAGGTATGGCTCTTGTTATCAAGAAGTTTAAAATTCTGTGGCTGTGGCGGGGGTGGGGCGGGGGTGGTGGGGTTGGTGGTGGTGGGAAGAGTAACAGGATGTGGTAAGATAAGCACAGATAAATGGGATGGGGGAGAGATTGCGGGGAGATTTCATTGAAGATGTTGAGTGGACAAAATGGACTTTTGACAACCAGTGGCTTTGGGGCTTGTAGAGATGGGAGCAGAGGAGAGGGGTGGCCAGGGTGTGCTTGAAGCATTTCAGTGTAAGTAAAAGGACAGGGGTGACAAAGTGTGCAAATAATATCCCCCCATTGAGAATCAGGTCCTTAAAAACCTTACAGGAAGGAAGTCCATGTTGTTGAACTTAAAAACTTGAGGCGCAGCAGGGACAGGGGACATCTAGGTAGCAAGTGAAATTGTTTAAAATAAATATTTGCATGCACCAAAAGTAAAAGAGAAAACAAAGTAGATTGTGAGTGACATTTTCCTCACCTCATATTGGCAGCAGAGGGTGTGCCCCAGCGAGTTTCTAGTTCTTGCCATTTTCCAGGAGATCATGCCTCTGCAGTGAAATGCTTGTAAGCGGTTTTGCTTTATTAGAGCCATGCATGGTCCCCGTGCAAATGGGCCTTTTCCTGAACTGTGTCAGGCTCTCTGTCTAGACATTCAGTGCCTTTTAGACTTTCTGACTTTCGGACTCCAGGATCTTCCTGTGGCTCAAGGGTAAAGTGGATGAATCTTGGGATAAACCTTATTTGGCTTGCTCGGCATAACTGATTAGGAAGCTCTCAGATGTCTCACCCCAATGCGTTGGCTACGAAGCTTCATGCCAGAGCATATGCTGTCAATTCCAGGTTTCCATTTCCTTGGCTTCCTGTAGCTTTCAAAAGCTTCTCTGCAAAAAGCACTTCCCCTGCCTGCCGTCTGCCTTACAACCTCCCTCCCCCACTTACAAAAATCTGTGTCTAAGCCCCAGCTACTTGTATTTTTAATTATCCTTAACGGGAATGGCCTGTTGGCTATCAAAGACATATTTGGAAATAGATTGATTTAAGTTGAACTTTGCTTATTGGGAATCCTTGGTGGGGGCAAGTTACTTGGGGTTGAGATTGGACATGTTGGTCATGGAAGATGGACAATGGTTGACAAGACTGGAAATTCAAATTGGGGTCAGTCTATTAGCGACTTGGATGCCACATACATGGAGTGGTGGTGATGATAATGGAGATTCAGGGCTTTCTGGCATATAGAAACAAACAAACACACAAACTGAATTAAAGCAGATTTAAACCAACTCAAGAAAAGCAGCCTACCCATGTGACTCATACATCTGGAAATTCAGGCATGGCTGGATCCAAAGACTTAAATGATATGGTCAGCGTTCTTGATACCTCGTTGACTTGACTTCCTCCATTGGTGACACTAGAGAAAAAGAGGATGGTCACGGATATCCCTCCCCTTACATCCTTTCACACTGTCCCTCCTGGGGAAGGGCTCGTAATTCTCCCAGTGTCCTTATCTCAGTCCAGGAAAGGCCCCTGATTGGTCCCAGTTATGTGCTTGATCTAATCAGTGTGTCCAGTCAAGACAGCATCCTTTGGCCAGAATAGTCCATGGGCCCATCCTTATCAGAAGATGGACATTTGATCGTATAAAGTATACTGGGCAACCAGAAGTAGCGCCTCAATCTTCTAATCTGACTGGTGAACTTTGGGTTTCATTTGCCGGGCTGTAGAATAAATGCAGAGTGTTTCGGGCACTGTTTGAGTTCTGAGATGTTTTATAAGTGTTGGAAATTTTTCATTATCCAAAATGAAGGTTTTTGGATAGTGTTGGAGATTCCCTCAATTGAGTGTTTCTTTTTGTAAAAATTTTAAAGAATGTTTGTTTTTGAGAGAGAGAGAGAGTAAGAGAGAGAGCAAGAGAGCAGGGGAGGGGTGGAGAGAGGGAGACACAGACTCTGAAGCAGGCTCCCAGCTCTGAGCTCTCAGCAGAGAATGAGATGCAGGGCTCAACCCCAGGAACCACATGATCATGACCTGAGCCGCAGTTGGATGCTTAGCCCACTGAGCCACCCAGGCGCCCCGCAACTGTTTGTTTCTAATCTTGTTTCCTTTCTATCCCAGCTTCCTCATCCAAGGATTACTGCCTCTGTTCTGTAGCTGCTGGACAAAGGCCAGAGTCGATGTACACAGAGCTGACAGACATGACGTCTGGCTCCTCCACCGTCCCTACAACCCTGCAGTTACAGATCACTTTTTGCAGGAGACAGGTCACGTGCCACCTTGAGACCAGGAGATGCTGTGTCCTTTCCCCCCGAATAGATGCGCTATCCTTTTTTAAACATACAGTTTTAGAGGATAAGATCTTCACAGAGTACACAAACCATTGCCCAATAAATGTTCGAACAGTAAATACATCCATATTACCACTCCCAGATCAAGAAATAGAATGTGACCGGCCCCCCGGAAGCGACCTCGTGCACCTCCCAGTAACTTGCACCCCCACCTTCCCCAGTGGTAACTACTAACCTGATTGCTAGTACCATGAGTTCCAATTTTTGAAATGTATGAAATATATGTGGAATTATACACATATGTACACACCCCCTTTTTTGTGGCTTCGTACGCACAACCTTGTTCGGGTCATCTATGTTGCGATAGGGGGCAGTTAATTTTTTTTATTGCTGGGTAGCAATTTGTAATATTTTACAAATTGTTTATTCATCTGCTGTCCATTGGTGGGTATTTGGGCTGTTTCCAGTTTAGGGCTATGAGGAAGAATGCTGCTATGAACTGTTTTGTATGTGTTTTTTGGTGCAGAGATGAATGCATTTCTGTCTGGTTTACAGGAAAGACTGGTTTGCTGGGGCGTGGGGTACGTATGTCCAACGTCAGTAAATTCTTACAGTTTTTTCCTAAGCGATTCTACCACTTTATATTCCTCTCATCAGTTTATGAATGTTTCAGTTTCTCTACATGCTTGTCAGCACTTGGGATTATCAGACTTGTTTAATTTTAGCTCTGCTGGGTGTGTCGTGGTGTCTCATTGTGGTTTTGATCTGCTCTGGTGACTAATGATGTTGTCTCTAATTTTTTTTTGTCACTTTCATTTTGTCTCTTATAGTCTCTATTCAAGTTTATTGTCTATTTTAAAATTGGATTGTCTTTTTCTTATTGATTTGAAGTTTTTTACAAACAAATTTGAATACAAGTGTTTTTCCCAGTCATATGTGTTTAAAATACCTTTTCCTGTTTTGTGGCTTGCTATTTGACTCCCTTTTGATGAATAGGAGATTTTGCTTTATTTATTTAAAAAAATTATTTTAACTTTTTTTTTTGAGAGAGAGAGAGATGGAGTGTGAGCGGGGGAGGGGCAGAGAGCGAGGGACACAGAATCTGAAGCAGGCTCCAGGCTCTGAGCTGTCAGCACAGAGCCCAGTGCGGGGCCAAAACCACAAACCACGAGATCGTGACCTGAACTGAAGTGCGACGGGACTGAGCCCTGCAGGCGCCCCTGGAGATCTTCCTGTAAATCTAATCCAATCTGTTAACCTCTTCCTGTATGGTTACTGTTTTCTGTGCCTGCCAAAGAAATTTTTGCCCACCGTAAGGTCAAGCAGTTATTTTTCCACTTTGCTTTCTGGAAGCCCTATTGTTTTTGTTTTTGCCTTTATCGGTAGGTAAGAGATTCAACTGAGGTTGATTTTTCATCTAAGGCATAAAAAAATCATTTTTATTTTGTTTTCCATCTGGATATCCAATTAACTCCTGCACTACTTCTTGAAACGTCTCTTCCACTGCTCTGAAATGTCAACTTTCATTATAAATCAGGCAATTATTTATATGTAGGTCCCTCTCTGTTTTTTAGCCCCTTCTCTTTTTCTTTTTGGCCATTTTTATACTGATCTCACTCTCTCTTACTATAGCTTAATAGTAAGTCCATATCTGATAGTATATGTCCAGTTATTATTTAAGAACATCTTGGTTATTTTAGACATTTGCATTACTGTATAAATTTTAAAACCCTCTTTTGATGGGAATTTGATTGGGACTGCATTAAATCTCTAGCCCAATTTAGGGAGTAAACTAATGTCTTTAAAATGTCGACTCTTTCTGTTCATTAATATGGTATATCCCTGGGGCACCTGGGTGGCTCAGTAGGTTAAGCGTCCGACTTTAGCTCAGGTTATGATCTTGTGGTCCATGAGTTCAAGCCCTGTGTTGAGCTCTGGGCTGACAGCTCGGAGCCTGGAGCCTGTTTCAGATTCTGTGTTTCCCTCTCTCTCTCTCTGCCCCTCCCCTGCTCACACTCTACCTCAAAAATGAATTAATGTTAAAAAAATTTTTTTAAAATATGGCATATCCCTTCATTTATTTGGATTTTTATCTCTGTTAGTGTTCTGTATCTCCATGTGGTAAAGGTATTGTACCTCTTTCTTCTATATAGTATATATTATTCCTAGTATTTGAAGTCAGTTGATGCTATTATAAGTGATATCATTTTAAACATTTTCTGGTTGTTGGTCTGTGAATATACAGAAATATAGTTGATTTTTATTTGTTGACATTGAATCCAATGACTTTCCTAAATTCACTTATTAATTCTAATGGTTCCGTGTAGATTATTATGGCTTTTACAGGAACACAAATAACCTGAAAAACAGTTTTTGCTTCTTCCTTTGCTTCCTCTCTTTTTATTTCTTTTTCTTTCCTGTTGCGTTGGTTTAGACGTCTACTGTGACAGAGAATAGAAGTGGTCATAGCAGGCAGCCTCATCTCATTTTTAATAGCAGTGGGAAAGCTTTCAACGTGTGACTATTAAATATTGTGGTTGCCATGCTTCATAGCTGTCCTTTTTCCGATTAAGCATGTTCCTTTACATTCAGAATTGGCTGACAGTAGTTCCATGAATAGATGTTGAATTTGACTAGATGCGTACAGAATAGTTGAATGGAATGTCGGGGCAACTCTGCACTTCCCTTTTCTTTTGGATCTTGGTCTATGTCCCCATGGCCTTAGGGAGCACTCCTTTTTCCAATTTAACGTGGCTTTTCTAGTTCTTTTTTTTTTCTTTTATAGTTTATTGTCAAGTTGGTTTCCATATAACACCCAGTGCTCATCCCCACAAGTGCTCTCCTCCCTGACCACCACCTCCCTTCCCCTCTCCCCCTCCTCCATCAGCCCTCAGTTTGTTCTCAGTATTCAAGAGTCTCTCATGCTTTGCCTCCCTCCCTCTCCTCAACTATTTTTTCCCCCTTCCCCTCCCCCATGGTCCTCTGTTTAGTTTCTCCTGTTATACTTATGAGTGAAAACATATGGTATCTGTCCTTCTCTGGCTTTTCTAGTTCTTGAGGATTGTTCCCACTGTTGTAGGAAGTGGTACATGCTAATTGTACTATTTTTGTCTTCCATCAGATATGACTGAAAGTGTAAAGAACCCTCAGAACCCTATTCAACTGTTATTTCTTTGACCTATATTGCTCCTGCCTGATAAACTTCATGAATAGATATTCTTGTTTGTTTGTTAAGTCTTGCTATCTCTAGCACTGTTTGCATTATGGAGTCTGCATAATGTATGCATTATGGAGTCCTAGAAGAGATGCACTTGATGTTTAAATGCCTAGTTTTAGGGTAAAAAGATACTGGTTTTACCTGTTCTTAAAGAAGACAAGAAGAAGAAAGAAAACAACAAAATCTTAAGGAATATAACTGACATTCTTTAAAAAAAAAAGCCAATAGGAGTGCCTTTCTTTTTTGGGTCCCCTGGGAACACGCCCTCCTCTTTATCTCTTAGTCATTCCCTTCTTGTGTGTAACAATTGGCAGAGCTCCTCTGTCACTCCTACTTCTTCCCTCGCGGTGATACAGTCTTTATCATGTGAAATCAGAAAGTGACAGCAGTTGCTTCTGCAGTCCTATCGTCAGCAGTATTAGACACTGTGATCTTAGAAAAAATGGGAGTCCTCTCACGTGGGAGGAAAGACATTTGGAAACTGAAGACCTAAATTTTCATACTGGCTCTTACTAACCAGCAAGATGACGTGAGCGTATAATTTGATCTCTCAGACTTTGGGTTCATCCTCTGAAAAATTAAATGGTTGGGATTGTTCAGGGAACAGGAAATTTTTTTATGAAAAGGATCGAATAGTAAATACTTTGAGCTTTGCGGGCCATCTGGTCTCTCTCACAGCTCCTCATCTCTGCTGGTATAGTGCAAAAGCAGCACAGACAGTAAGTAAACAAAGGTGTTTATTTATAAAACTTTATTTATGGACACAGAAATTTGATTTTTATACAGTTTTCATGTGTCACAAAATATTCTTCTTCTTTTAACTTTTCCCCCCACTGTCTAAAAGTGTAAAAACAAAACAAAAAACAAAAAGGGATGGGATGGGGCGCCTGGGTGACTCAGTCAGTTAAGTGTCAGACTTCAGCTCAGGTCATGATCTCGCAGTTCGTGGGTTTGAGCCCCATGTAGGGCTCTGTGCTGACAGCTCGGAGCCTGCAGCCTGCTTTGGGTTCTCCCTCTCTCTCTGTCTTTCCCCAGCTTGCTCTCTCTCTCTCTCTCAGAAATAAATAAACATTAGAAAAAAAAGTAAACAAAAAGAAAAAAAACAAAGCAAAACAAAATGTAAAAACCATTCTTAGCCCACAGACCATACAAAAGTAGGCAGCAGGCTACGTCTGTCCCCTGGGCCCCAGCTCGCCAACCTTTGAACTTGTTGGTTGGTAAGGGCTATTCCAGAGCTCTGTGTTAGGCCTTGTTATACTAATCTGTAAAAGAAAATGTTTTATTTTGTTTCTGTTCCATGAACATTGTTCAAGAGAGTCTTACTCCTTTCTCCTAAATCAATTAAGAATAAGAAAATAAAATATTTTATTTTCCTTTTATTTCTTCTCTGATGCTTGCTCTTTATTTTGTAGATCCAAGTTTCTGACCTAAGGAATTTCCTCTGTCTGAAGAACTTCTAGCATTTTCTGAAAGGCAAATCTGCTAATGATAAACTTACTCATTATTTATTTGTCTCAGCAAGTTTATTTGCCCTTCATTTTGAAGATTAATCTCTCTAGATTTAGACTTCTCATTTGATGTTTTTTCTTTTACTATTTTAAATATTTGACTTCACTTTCTTGCTTTTGCATGTTTTCTGATAAGAAGATATCTGTAATTCTTATTCTTGTTCTTTTATAGGTAAGGTTTTTTTCCCTTGTGTTGTCTTTTGAGATCTTTTCTCTGTCTTTGATTTTCTGCAGTTTAAATATGAAATGCCTAGCTGTTGTATTTTCTTTTTAATTTACAGTGATTGGAGTTACCTGGTCTTTCTACATTTGTGGTTTGCTGTGTATCATTAACTTTGGAATGTTCTCAGTTATTATTCCTTCACATATCTCTTCTCATTTCTCTTTCTTTTCCTGGTATTCTAATTATACTTATGTTATACCTTTTGATATCATATCATAGTTCCTGGATGTTTTGTCTCAGTTTTTAAAGATTTATTTTTCTCTCTCTCGTTTTTCAGTTTGGGGTTTCTATTTTTTAATTTAAATTTGAATTAGTTAATATGCAGTGCAGTATTGGTTTCAGAAGTAGAATTCAGTGATTCATCACTTACATACAACACCCAATGCTCATCCCAACAAGTGCCCTCCTTAGTACCCATCACCCATCTAGCCCATCCCCCATCCACCTCCCTCCATCAACCCTGTTTGTTCTCTTGTGATTTGTTTCCCTCTCTTCACTTCCCCCCTCCTTTCTGTATGTTTGTAGGTTTTGTTTCTTAAATTCCATCTATCAGTGAAATCATATATTTGTCTTTCTCTGATTGACTTCTTTTGTTTAGCATAATACATTCTGCTTAGCTCCATCCACATCATTGCAAATGGCAAGATTTCATTGTTTTTGTTGGCTGAGTAATATTCCGTTGTATATATACTACATCTTCTTTATCCGTTCATCCATCAATGCACATTTGGCCTCTTTCCGTAGTTTGGCTATTACTAAGGCTGCTATAAACATTGAGGTGCATGTACTCTTTCAAATCTGTATTTTTATATCATTTGTTTGAATACCTAATAGTATAATTGCTGGGCCATAGGGTAGTTCTATTTTTAGTTGTTTGAGGAACCTACACACTGTTCTCCAGAGTAGCTGTATCAGTTTGCATTTCCACCAACAGAGCCAGAGGGTTCTCCTTTCTCTGCATCCTCACCAACATCTGTTGTTTCTTGTGTTGTTATTTTTAGTTATTCTGACATGTGTGAGGTGGTATCCCCTCATGGTTTTGATTTGTGTTTCAGTCTGGGGTCTCTATTGACTTTCAGGTGCACTGATTCTTTCCTTGTCCATTTCGAGTTTATCAATGAGCCTTTAGAAGGCATTCTTCATTTATTACAGTGTTTTTGACTTTTAGCATTTACTTATTTTTTAAAGAATTTCTGTCTCTCTGCTTTCATTACCATGTACGTTTTCTATTAGAACCTGCAACATATTTAATCATAGCTTATAAAAATTTCTTGTCTGATAATTTCAAAATCTGTGTCCTGAATCTGATTCTGATGATTGGTTGTCTTTTCAGACTGTGTTTTTTCTTGCCTTTTATATGCCTTGTAATTTTTTTTTGTCAAAAGCCAAGCATGGTATATCTGGTAATGGGAATTAAGGCAACTGGGCCTTTAGTGTGAGATTTTATTTAAATTGGCCAAGAGTTGAACTGCATTTAATGTTTGCTATAGGTAGAGCTGCTAGAAACTTCAAATTCCCCTTGTGTTCATGTTTGTGTCTCCTCTCTTGACTTTGGATGAATCTCCAGAGAGTGTGTGTCTTGCAGATGTTTGTGCTGTGATCTGTTGTTATATTGGAGCCCCGTTGGTGTGGTGGTAGGGGATGAGTGAGGAGGAATGTTCTGTCATCTTCCAATGAAAAGCAAGAGGGGAGTGACTTCCCGTTAGTAAATACAGCAACACTTCCTCTGTTGCGACAGGTGGGAAGACAAAGAACATGGTGGCTTAGGTAAAGGTTCCTGAAGATGAGCGACTTGGCTTCTGCTGGCTTCCATTTCGTCAGTGAATTTTGAAGTGAGCCCATCAACTGTGTGTGAAGCTTGAACAAAGATAAGATATAGGATGGCCAATTCAGACAAACAAAGAGCAAACCTGGTAGGGAAACGGCTAGATTTGATGGGCACAGTTGATGAGTTTAGAGTTTGTGCCCATCCCTTTAAAATGCAGCCAGGCAGCCTGGTTGGGTGATTTCTTCCTCACTCCCGCCACAGAGAGTGTGCCTGCTGGGGTGTGAGCTTGGGTCTTCAGAGACTGTGTGGATATTGTGTGGTGGATATTCTGGTTCCATCAGTGCTGGAGTTTTGCCTGGAAATCTCCCCCCAGAAAGAGCATATTGAGACAGTTCAGGATATTTGCAAGGGTGTGACCGTGAGTGGCTAAAACAATGGGACTCGTGAGAGAAAAATGTGAAGGCAGAGTGAGGAGGAGGAATGGAGGGTAAAAACTTGTGAGTCCCATTGATTGAATGTCTAAAGGAGCTTGAAAAATGTGTGCAGTGAATGCAGAGTAAGTGAACTGGGGTTTGAGGTGACCCCAGTCACCACTGACGATGGGGTGATGGCAGGTGGCCATGGGAGATGGTGGCTGAGGAAGAGGGTTGGAGGAAGAGGGTTCAGGTGGGGAAATAGAAGGATGGAGGAACCGGTTTTCCAGATAGGTCTTTGACTCTGATGTTCAAGTCACTGAGATTGATGAAGGAGTGAGGGATGGAGAAGAAAACCTCTGAGAACCAGAAGCAGGCGTCCTCAGAAAATGGGAGGGCTTAACAGGAGGGAGGCAGGATAGAGCAGTGAGGATGGGTAGAAAGTGGCGCCGCTAGATGGTCTGCGTGTCACGAGAACAGGGATTTGTGTAGGAGGACAGGAGGGAAATAATTTGAAGCAGCAATGTAGGGCCAGGATGATGCTTACCTTACTTCTTGGTTCAAGATACGTGGGGTGAGAACAACTGGGCTCCAGAGGAGGGGTGTCCTTGGGGCAAGCCAGGTTTCCATGAAGGTCCCTGAAGGTCAACGTTCAAAGACAAGGTAGAAGGACATAGTGGGCATACTGTTGATAGAAGAAGAGTTCGAAAGGCAGGGAGAGTGGATGGGGAGTTGGCGGGGTCTGGGGAGTGTCCAGCGCAGTGTGGGGGCCAGAGGCCTGGTGAGACAGGATGCCTGGGTGGATCTAAACTTCGAGCAACAGTAGGATCCTGAGCCACATCACAAGGCCAAGCACATCCTGTTACGTGAAAAAACTTTCTGCTTCTCTCTCCTAGCTTAATTTTTTGGGGACTTTTGCTTAACATACGGAATGCAAAAATATTTATCTTTATAAGCAGCTTTTAACAAAAATTCGTTTGCTTAGGCTGTAAGGCAGCTGTGGCAACTTACAGAGGATTGTATTTATTTATACGTCTTAAGCTTGGGTTGGTGCGGGGAGGTCAGCCTCACTGATGCACTAGGAAGTAGAAAGCAGGATCCACACATCGGTCGAGGACCTACTAAGTACCAATTGTACTATGTACCAGAGTACCTACTATGAGTACTTCCTACGTGATATATAGATGCTAACTACTTTATATTTAAATATATACTTAAATTTTGTATATTTACAAAATTGTGTTTTAAATACTTTCTATAAGTGATGTCACTGGAAACCAAGACAGACAGGTTGGAAAGTGTGGTCATTGGAATCGGTCCTGGGTTTGGATTTTTGTTTCTTGGTTGACACGCTATTTTACTTTTGGCAACTTTGGGCCTCGTTTTTCTCATCCGTAGCGTGGGAATAATAACAGCTATCTGTTAGAGTTGCTGTGGCACTTGCCTGGGTGATTCTAAGGAGCAGACAAGTCTGCGAACCCCTGATACCGGGGATCAGTATTTGCTCCCTTTTGTAGATGAGGAGACCAAGGCTCAGAGAGGCTCAGTAAGTGTGGCACTAAGTGGTTTGTGATCACATAGCACTAAGGGGTGTGGCCAGGATTGAGAGCCTGTTCTTTGACTCCAGGACCCTTGCTCTTTTCAGCACAGTGAGTCTCTTCCCAAATACAAGGGAGGCTGAAGGAGCCCCACCTCCGCACGGTTGCCTGGACAGTAGGCTGCATGGGATGGGGTGAAGGGGTTAGGTGAAGGGAAGGCAGGCTCCACAGAATCTAGGTCAGTGGTTTCCAGACCTGACGGGGCTTTCACATCACGTGGGGGCTGTTTAAATGATAAATCTCCAGGGACCACCCTAGTCCTACCAGATCAGAATTTATGGAGCATAGGACCCAGGAACACGGATCTTTAGAATCAACCCCAGGTGATTCTGAGGCTGCTAGTCTGGCTCAATTCCTTTTTACCAGCTTTTGGGAACCGCAGAATGCTAACCGAAGTCCCCAAATGATCAAGTGATTATATCCCAGTAAAATCCTGGGTGCCTGGAATGGCCACCAAAATCAGCCCCTAAGGACTGAGCTCCAGCACCTTGCTTTAAGACCTCTGGTGTAGGAACTGAAGCCAACTCTCACTCTGTCACTGAGCAGCTGGACTTTGAGTTCCTCTGTATAGGAAATGTCACAAATACCAGAAAGAGGTATTTGTTCTTCAGAGCCGTGGTTCTTTCTTCTCCCCCCTGGAGGTTCCTGCCTTCTCAGTCAGGTTAGAGCTATATAAACAAGCTTGTACTATTGAGCTAGCACACATCTTGTAAATTTTTTTTTCCAAAGTGCTTAACATTGCTGATGTAAAAAAAAAAAAAATCCGTTGGGTTTTAATGGGCTGAAGCGAACAATGTGAAGTTGATACAATATGGAGGAGACGAAATAGCATCAAGCAGCACAAATATTCAGACTGTGTTACAGTCAGGCTTTGATTACCTCTCTTGCAAGATATTTCCTTGAATAGGGCTTTGAGTGCTAGGCACAAAGAAGGGCAGGCAGGATGCTTAAGGCTTTTAGCTTCATGTGACCGTGATCTCAGTGGCAGTGGAGTGTCACTGCAGTGGTCTGCCTCTTAATTGTACATCAGGATCACGGGAGAAGCGTGTTAAACAGCTGATGGTTCCATCTCAGAATCCCTGAGGTGGGGGAAGGGTTTCTCCAATGATTCTGATGCTGGGAGTTTCACTTGGCCAAATGCTGGCTGGAAACCAGACTGCTGGTCAGTTGCTCCGTTCATTCTGCACCTGGGAATTTGCCTGCCTTATCTGATTTCCTCTTCAAAAGAAACTCTGCAAAGTAGAGGACTCTCATCTTCCAGGTGAAGAACTGGAAGTTGGGGGAAGGTAGTCAGTTGCTAAGGCTGTCTTGGTGTGGCCAGAGCTGAGATGCTATTTCCTGTCTGACTTAGCCACTTCCTTTTCCACATCGTTGAGGTCTTTCTACCTGGTGGGCTCAGCATTGTTATCGGCTGGACCTGGTCTTTGCTTGCTCCAGAGAGGCTGGCATTACAAAGGAAAACGGCTGGCATTTCAAAGGAAAACAGCTGGCATTTGTTGTAACTGCAAGCTACAAATGCAACAGAAGTTTGGAGTAAACTGCAGTCTCGACTTGCAGAAGATTTACTAATCAGAGTTTGAGTCACAGATGTTCAATTGTTCTGTTATTCACAAGGTCTCTCTCCTCACTATACTTTTCATCCTCCCACATGTTCCTTCTTATCTGAATTGCTCATGGGTTCCGAAAGTGGATTCCTGAGTTCAGGGCTGATCCATATCAATAAATTCTGGGGAAAAGTGTGGTTCTATACACAGGTCTTTGTCAAGAAAGAGCCTTCTTTGTGGGGCAATTTCAATGTCTTGTTATCCAGATGAGTATTCCAGGAGTATGCTGCATCTTGGTAGACTCTTAGCAATTCCATCATTCATTCAAAAATATATGAGTACCTACTACGTGCCACACCCTGTTCTAGGTGTTGGGGATACCGGGGTAAACCCCACCTCCCAACAAAGACTCTGCCCAAGCAGAACTGGCTTTAGTAGAGGAGATCCTGGATAAATAAGTAAACAAAGAGAAGTGCAAAGCCCTGTTAGAAATAACACCCCACGTTTGACTGTCACATTTAATCTCCTTGAGATAAGATCAGTCCTCGTGGTTTTTTTCTTTTGGGTGCCTACAGCTTCTTGGGCTTCACGTGGCCATGCCTGATTCCTGTGTTGTCCCCGAGGCTGGAATGGCCTCTCCTGCCTCCCCCAGACTCCTATTCATCCTTTGCTCTGCTCTCAGTTGCCAGCTTCTACCCTGTGCCAGCATAACCCAACACCTACCCGTTATGACATCCTGTTTCTGTGGGCATGTCTGTCATCCTTCCTGGACTCTCAACACTTGGATGAGAGCATCTGTGTCCGATTTATCTTTATATTTCCAGGGCCTACCGTATCTTTTTATCTCCAGCCCACCTTGTGAGTGGATGCTCCGGGTGGTTGCTCCAAGAAGAAATGTTGAGTCCCACTGCCCCTGGTGGTGGGTGGTGGTATTACAGAAATTTGCTTCAAGGATGGGGATGCTGAGCCTGGAAGAGGACGCTTCACTCCAGCAGTCCGGTGATTCCTTGAGAGTTCAGCATGAGTACTGCCATGAATGGAGGACACGGGCTAGGATAAAGAGAGCTGGCACCGAACATTCTGATGAGCATTTGAAGGGAAGTTCGGAGGTTCCAGGGCGGGGCTGGAAGGAACACTGGAGATGCGGGGTTTTACAGCTGTTGTCCACTTGGGGTCCAGGCAATCTGTGGCTTGACCCGGTTCTGACAGCTAGCTAATTGCACATCAGGTAGGAGAACCAGGTCACCCAGTTCATAAGGCTTTCCCCTATGCTGAGACTATGGTGACAGATAAAGAAACTCAGGCACGAGAGGTGAAGTAACTTGCCCCAGATCACACTGCTTGGAAGTGGTGGAGACAAAATTTGCATGTGGATCTGTCTGATAACAGACACCAGTTCGTAACCGCTGTAGTGCCTGTCTGTCTCCTCTCAGAGATTTCAAATATCAAGCCCTGAACACGTATCCACCTTCCCTCTTCGTTAGCTATAAGCCATTTTAGGAAAATAATATCATTAACGTGTTTTTTTCTTATTGAAATGTAATTGTGTTTTCAGAAAAACATTGACAGTTCTTTAAATATTAATTTACCGTATGCACATACGTGTCGTACAAATAACACAAAGAAGTGTTTGATTTTCATTACCGTGAAATTTAAAATATTCCTATTTAATTTCTATTACATTTCACTTAAAAATAAATATTTTAGGGGTGCTTAGGTGGCTCAGTTGGTTAAGTGTCTGCTTGATTTCAGCTCAAGTGATGATCTCATGGTTTGTGGGTTCTAGCCCCGCTTCGGGCTCTGCACTGACAGTGCGGAGCCTGCTTAGGATTCTCTCCCTTCTTCTCTCCACTCCTCCCCTGCTCATGCTCGCTCTGTCTCACTCTCAATAAATAAATAACTTAAAAAAATAATAAATATTTCATATAATGTAATGAATGAGAATCTAGCCCTTTAATGTCACGAGCCCTAGCTTCCTAGTCAATGAATATAATTAGAATATCCTTACCTGTGTAGGCTTTGCATCCCGTTTCTCTAACATCTGTTGACACATGGGCTAGAAAGTGATTATATCACTATTTTAGCAATGATTCTTTCTAGACACAGAAAAGTTAAATGACATTGAGCTGCCAGAAGAACCAAAAATAGAAGTTTTCTACTATATACTAAATTCACTGAAATTCCTAACAGGGAGACTGTCTGCCCACATTTGGTAGTTTGAAGTCCTAATCCTGGTCCATCAACCTGTTATAACACTAGAAATGTGTGTGTGTGTGTGTGTGTGTGTTGGGGGGAGTTGGCCAGGGAAAGGCAAAGGCAGGGCTGACGGGATTGTTTCTAGGTCATTCCAACCTTGTTGTTATAACACATTTTTCTAGGTGGGAGATAATATGTTCATTAAAGTCAAGTGTTCACTTGAAAATAAACCCAGAAACCCAAAATGCCTCTGTCACATAGATAAATGAGCATACATAAACGGACCCCGTTTTTGTTTTTCTTGCTCTTTTGTATTCTGTATTGAGGCAAAGGAATAGGCAAAGAAGTCGCTGTTTATCAAAATAAAACTGTTATTCATTTAACTTTAAAAGCCACTGATTGGAACTAATAATCAGCATTTCCATGTGGCACTATATTCATAGAAACCTATAGAAATTTATTGTCTGTAGAACATATAGAAATTCTATATTCATAGAAATTACAGTATGTAGAGAAAAGAGAATGATCTTTATCTCTTCATGTAGTCTAACTTTTAAAATGCATCTTAATTCACAAATGATGAAGAAAGCAAGCAACAGTCAAATGGTATACTTTGGACATTTAAATTCTTAGCACAGGGGCACCTGGGTGGCTCAGTCGGTTAAGCGTCCAACTGTGGCTCAGGTCATGATCTCAGGGTTCATGACCTCAAGCCCCATGTCAGGCTCTGTGCTGACAGCTCAGAGCCTGGAGCCTGCTTCGTATTCTGTGTTTCCCTCTCTCTCTGCCCCTCTCCTGCTCACACTCTGTCTCTTTCTCAATAATAAATTAAAAAATTAAAAAAAATAAATTCTTAGCACAAATGACAAATTCCTATCTCTTCCTCCATCTTCTGCCCAAATTTGTTTTTATGGAATGACCTTTGGTACCAACTTACTTTATAATAAAATATTTCCCGAGCTTTTATTTTAAATTGAAATGGCCTTTTCTGTCAAGTATGGTATTTGTAAAAGTTTCTTTGATGAAAAGCCTATGAATTTTGTGCAAACAACCCCGGACAGGTTCTTAGCTTAGAGATAACATTTGTATAGGACTTTTATGGCTTTATATGATACCTTTACACTCAGTTTATTGGACCCTTACGTGTGAATACTCAGTAGAATTCACATTTTACTGATGAGAGCAATGTAGAGAGAGGTGCCTTGGCATGGTTCTGGGTACACAGCAGGCGTTCCACATTTTGTTTTAAAAGGAAGTTAACGAAGAGAACCCAATAGGTTATTTAACTAGTGCGAAGTCGCACAGCAAATATAGTGTGATACCAAGAACTGAACTTCTTCACTCAAAAATTCCATATGTTGTCACTGTTATCAGGCTTTTTAAAAAGGTCGAATTAAAAAGAATTCGTTTTGCTTCATTGAGGTAAAATTCACATAACCAAAAATTAATGACTTTAAAGCATACATTTCAGTAACATTTAATATATTCACAATGTTCTGCATCCATCACCTTTATCTAGTTCAAAAATGTTTTGTGATCCCAGAGGAGACCTCATGTCCATTAAGCAGTGGCCCCATTCCGTCCTCTGCCCAGCCATTGGTAGCTTCCAGCCTGCTTCCTGTCTCTACAGATTTACCTATTCTAGATATTTAACATAAATGGAATCCCACAACGTGTGACTGTCAGTCTGTTCAGGTTGTTCTAACAGAATACCATAGATTGGTTGGCTTATAAACAACAGAAATTTATTGCTCACAGTTCTCAAGACCAAAACTTGAGCAGATTTGGTGTGCAGTAAAAGTCTGCTTCCTGGTTCATGGATGACTTTATTCTTGCTGTGTCCTAACATGGTAGGAGGGAGCACTCTGTGGGTCTCTTTTATAAGGGCACTAATCAGCTCCCAACGGCTCTATCTCCTAATACCATCAAACCAGAGGTTAGGATTTCAACATATGGATTTCTTTGGAACATAAACATTTAGTCCATTGCAGTGACCTTTGTGTCTGGCTTCTTTCTCTAAACGTAATGTGTTCAAGATCAACCTATGTTTAGCATGTATCAGCACTTTATTACTTTTTATGGATGAACTTTATTCCATTGTAGGGAGAGACCATATATGGTTTATCCATCAGTTGATGGACATTGAGTTGTTTCCATTTTTTGGCTGTTGAGAATAGTGCTACTGGGAACATTTGTGTTCAAGTATTTGTTGGAATACTTGTTTTCAGTTCTTCGGGGGTATAGTTGAATTTTCAAATTACATGGTAATTTTAGGTTTAACTTTTGAGGAACCACCAAACTTTTTCATAGCGACTGAACCATTTTATGTTCCTATTAATGAGCTACAAGCATTCAGCTTTCCCCACATCCTTTGCAACACTTGTTATCTGAGGTTTTTCTCTGTTACTATGACCATCCTAGTGGGTATGAAGTGGTCATTCCTTGTGGTTTTGATTTGCATTTTTCTGGTAAAATATTCAGATTTGAGTGCATAGAATTAATCAAGAAGTGAGCTTTGGTAAGACAAAATCAGCATCACAATGAATAGCTTCATCTGTCCTCAGGAGATTATTTAAGATGGCATAAACTCACCTCTAGGGTACATGATTCAGGGCTGAAGATAAAGAAAGAACATGTTGCTTTGGGATTAGAAGAACATATGTGGAAAACAAGACCCCAGTGATCCCCTAGATGTTTTTTAAAAATACTGCTTAAATTAATGAGGAAAAAGAAGAAATTTATCATGTTCTATTTTCATATCACCTGCCAAAAGATTACTTCTTTGCATTGCAGGGCTTTCTTTATATAATGTTTTCATGACTTAATGGTCTATTTATTTGTTTTTGCAGCGTGAGTGAAGACCTCCGGGATGGCTCAAGTACCTGGGGATCAAAGAGCAGTGGGGACCGCTGACCCAGAGGAGAGTTCTCCGAATATGATAGTCTACCGCAAAGTAAGGCCTCTCGTTAAATGCTGCTGCCTGCGTGTGTGTTTGTGTTCTGTGCAGGGTTGACTGATGTTGACAGCTTGACAAATGTTTTCTGCTTAAACTGCCTTGACTGATAAATGAATATCATTTTCTTCTCATATCCTCTGCCTTTCCAATTCAAAAGTTCAAAGAAGTTAGGTTTTGTCATACTTGGTATTGAACACTTGAAGAATATGATTTGATTTTCTTTAAAGGTTTTATTTTTAAGTAATCTCTTCACCCAGTGTTGGGCTTGAACATACAACCCTGAGATCAAGAGTTGCATGCTCTACAGACTGAGCCAGCCAGGCTCTCCCGGTTTGGTTTTCTTTAAATGCAAAGATCGCCTAAGCAGTACAGATGGAGATGTGTTCTCCTTTGGTGTAAAGGCCTATGTGTGACATTTATCAACTGATTGTTTATGAATGAGTCACATGTCTGCAGTTGGTAGGAGACAAAAGGTGTACACGAATGCATAGTCTGTAATAGTCTTAAGTGTCAGTTTCCAAAAGAGAAGTGCAAATAGAATTTGAAATTATATTATTATGTATTCATTTGAATGAAATGAAATTGTATGAAATCAGAGGAGGGGGTGGTTACTTCCAGGCTCAGAGGCCAGGTGTGGCTGGTGGAAAAGTGGTCTTTGAACTCAAGTATTAAAGGATGGGTAGGACTGCTTTATGTGGGAAGTGGAAAGAAGAACAACATTCCAGTGGTGAGATGCATTCAGCAAAGGCAAAGGGCTGGAGAAAGCCAACAGCAGCCAGACCTAGTGAGCTCGGGCATTGGTGAGTTACCTGGAGTAATGGAGGTAAGATTTCGGGAAGAGAGTCTGGATGGAGCCAGATTTTAGAGTGTTGAATCATAGACCATTTAGTCATGAAAACCTTTTGTGCCGGGAGTTGTAAAATCAATATTCCTCTTTGGATTATGAGTCTTGTCATACTGTGACAGATGCACTGTTGTGAAGATGGACTGGAGGCTCAGTCGGGGGTGGTGGTGGTATTTCTGTGAGAAAGAAGGAGGACACTAATGGAGCAGGGGGAAATGCCCCTCAGAATTGAGTGGGACTGAGCCAAGGAATTAAAGATTCTAAATTAAAAATGTCTTGAAAACTGAATGGATATAGAATTAGGAGGAAAATAGAAAATCAAAGATGGCTGCGTTTTCACTTTGGGTTATATGGCAGCCATTGATGCTGTTCATTCAAATAGGGACATTTGCAAGGAAGTTTTAAAGGAAGGGGGTACGGCACAGAAGTTCTAATCGTGCATATGTTGAATTTGAGGGAATAGCTGCTTATTAATATACTTTTAATGCTTGCATGTGTGTGAAAATGTAATCTAACTATATTACATATTAATAGGGAAAAATGAGTTAATGTTCATTCACTTCACTAAATATTTGAGTTGTTCGCTGGGTTCTGTGTGTTCTGCAAGACTGTGTGTTTGATCTCTGCTAATCACACGGGCAAGGTTGAACTAGATATTCCTGGATGATCAATATGGTGAATTTTTCTCTGTCTTTATAGAAATAGAACTCAAAACGAATTTGAGTATCAAATTCCTTAATCCTTTGCTTTGTAAGAGAATGCTTAGATAACCCATCGCTAACAGAGAAGCCTATTAAGTTGCAGTAAAGAAAATGGAGACGACTAGAGCTAACCAATTGGTGAGACGTACAGAATAATAGAAAGATGTGTATTCATCATTACCTTTCTAACCCACCCCATGCTGGGGAAACCCTATGGCAAGCTCATAGGATCATGAACTTTGGAATCAGACCTAGGTTAAAATTACTGCAACACTACCACTTCCTAGTGGTGTGACCTTGAGTTAGTTATTAACCTCTGTGAGCTTCAGTTTCTTCATTTTTAAAAAGAAAAATAAAAGGAGGGGAGGAAGGACAGGACCTCATGGGGTTTTCATCAAGATTAGTAAATGAGCATAATGAAAGCTGCTGCTATTTTTTTTTTTTTTGTCTTTAGGTCTTATAAAAACAGTGTCATTGGGAGAAAGAAAATAAATTATAAAATGCATCAATGTCGGTACTATTAATAAGTTGACTTAAGTACGTTCATGTAGTGAGTTGCCTTTTGAAGACACAGGAAAACCATACAGATATTTTTATATTAGTCAGGAGATTGTAAACCAATGGAAAATTAAAGGTTGGCAGGGAATGTAAAGGTCGTACAATCCAAACACCTTTCTACTAGAGTATTTGGGATTATGTTGAAGAGAAAACTTTCTACAGGTTTGTGGGAACTTGATTTTTACCTTTTAGGTGGCAGCAGGCCCTTGGTTTAATTTAGATACAAAGTTGTCCATTACTATAGTTCTTCAATGATATGACTACTAGCCATTTGGTTTCTATATTGGGAATATATCTTGCTTCCTTTTGAAAAGTTTGCATGTGGGATATTTGTGTGTTCATGTTATTTGCTATACTAGTTAATTGCTATGGAAGGGATATTACATCTCTTCACTCTATTAGGAAGAAAGAAGGGATTGCTTAGTATGGGTCTAGGACCCGGAATCATTTAAACCTAGTTAATTTGACTAACTCCATGGTTACGTTTCAGTCATGGATATTTACCCAGTTCTCTACTCGCAGTGTTATAGGCCAGCCCTTGGCTATAACCAATACAACCAATACTGTAGGACACTATCCTCAAGGTGTCAGTAAAGATTAAACCTTGAAATCAAGGTCAATTTAAGACATGTACTATGGAAGTCCTCTTTTATAATGGTTTTTGTCAAGTTGTAAACTCTAAAACCAAGCCTTTTCTTAGAGGCCCACAACAAAAATTTACATTAAAAATTATGCAAATAGTGCTTTCCTTTTTGTTTTCTTTCTCTGTTGTTTCTTACTCATGTCAGATGTTTTTAGTGTGACGGTTTTGCTTGGATTGTGTTGTGTTGATTCAGATGCTGACATTTAAAAAGCTAGACCTAAAGAAACGGAGCTTTTGGGTAAACTTCCGAGTAATAAGTGGGATGATTATGTCCATAATGTTGTTGTGACTTTTTAAATGCCATTTGGGATGGTAACCTTCCGACATATGAGTAATGATGGGTGGGTTTCTCAAACCTACACCTGCAGAATACTGTTCCCTTTCCTCTCATGTTTTCTGTGTCATTAACTGTGAGAAGTTGGACTTTCCCAAGGCATGATTTATTTATTGAGTTGAACAGACTTTTTCATTTACTTTTTCATCCTTCACATTCACATTTTGGATTGGAGGTGTGTATGAAAAATGTATTGGTCACATTAAAAATCTATTTAAAAGAAAACCTTAATTATTCAGTATGGCACCCAGACCCTGTTAACCTTTTTTAATATTCTTGGGTCCAAAAGATCCTGGGTCATTGAATTGTCCAACCTAGGGATGATATTTGAACTTGGCTGGATGTCAGATCATTTAGGAGTATTTCATAACAATATTGATCCTCAAGAGACCCTCCCTACCCCTCAAGATATTTTTATTTCATATGTCTGAGCTGGGTCTTGGGAATCTGAGTTTTAAACTCTTTCTCAGGAGAATCTGAGTTTGAAACCCTTATTTAGTATCTTTTACAGTATCCAGGTAGAGTACGTGTGGCACAGTTATGGGAAAGTTAGTATTTTGAAGTGGGTTTTCGATTTTGTAATTATTTATAGCTCTCTCGGATGTAGAGGAGCCAGCCTTCTATCATAGAGTTACGTGTAAGGGAGTTTAGTAACCCTCTAAGAGGAGGAAAGTAAAATATAGAGAAGGTGTGTAACTTGTGTAAAGTAACTCAGCAGTTTCCCAGGGAAGCCATGATTGTGTCCAGGTAGCCTGGCTGCTCCCCTCGGTGTCCCTTCCATGATACCATGCTATCAACCCAAAACTACCATTGCCACATTGCTGGGGGTCAGCAGACACTGGATAAATTAAATAAGTGTAAGTACCATGCAGCAGATCTTTGCTTTTCCTGCTGCTTCTTGGAGATTTGACGGGGGTTAACTTTGAACATTTGTAATGCTAAAGCTTCATTCTACTTGCTGGTGCTCTGGTTTCTTGGATGAAGATTTTCAAAACTGTTTACTTTCTTTCCTAAACTCAGAATTCTTTTGAATACAAGGAGGTTGCTTTCTGATTTTGTTTAGTTCTCTGAGTGGTGTTAATGATGTCTCTTGAGAAATTTCCAACTGGACTGGTAATTTGATTTGGTAGAACTCTGAGCAATTCGATTGTAGTTGGACAGAGAAAATTGTAGCTTAACTTGACCTAGACTTGGGTCAGGAGGAGGTGCAATGTAATGGAAGATGCCAGACAGGGAGCAGAGAGCTCTGGATATCTGGTCCCGGCTCCTACACTTACTGCTTTGGTTCTCTGGGTGGGGAACTTCATTTTCCTAGCTCTGTTTCTCATTTTGACTTCCTCTTCTCTACTTTCTTTTCCTCCTTCCTTCCCAGCCACAAAATACCTCTTACACAAAAACAATATATGCAGCGTCCACATAAAGCAGAAAGAAGCGTGATGAAATGAACCCTGTACGCCTACCAGCCCATCAACAAAATAAATAAAATATTACTTTGGCTTCGTTTCCTTTTCTGTAAAGTGAGATGATTGGACTAAATATTGTAAACATACTTTTCTGTAGTGACTTAAAAGTTTCACTCTGTACATTTTTAATTATTTAGATTAATACACTTCTCTGATGTCAAAACAGTGTTGTGAGACTGTAGACATGTTTACGGGTCTTTAGAACTTTCTAGACATATTTCAAGCAGTGCTACATAAGTGAAATTGGATTGAGATAAAGCCTAATATCGTTAGGCATCAGAAGAAAGATTGTAGTTGTAATGGTTTCACATTCAACGGCTACAGTATCTTCTTGGTGGTGACCTGTTTCTTTGGCTTGCTAGTAACGTTTAAGACATTTGTATAGTTGTCTTCTGGCAGCACTGATTGTATGTTAGACAGATAGCAGGAACAGTGTTTAAACAGCAGCACTGGATATTGTCAGTAATCTATAGTGTTAGGGATGAATTAGAAGTTTAAGAGAAAGAAGAAAAAGCCAGTGTTCTTGTATGTCATTGCTGGCTTCCTTCACTTGTTAGTTTCTAGTTATTTATTCCTTTTCAGCTGGAATTCGGGTCTGGCCTTTGTGTTGACCTGATACTCCAAGGTCACTTTCCCTAATGTTCCAGGACCCTTGAAGCCCGGGGCAGAAGTTGCTTTAGGCATATTTCCAAAAAGTAAATGTAGTCCTATTTTAGTTACACAGGCACTGGGATGCAGCAAGAAGGGGAAAACATCCAGCCTACAAGAGGCAAGCCTGATGAGCGCCCTGGGAATAGGACCTTGTTTTGGAATTCATGGAAGGCAGTTGTAGTGGCCAGCAGAGCCGACAGTCAGGGAACCTACGGATTCTGGTGGCCAAGGCACAACAAGGACTAGAAATAATCTCACCAGCAAATAATATATCAATGTCATTTGCATGCCAGACCCTGTTAGGTGCTAAGAATGCCAGATAAGGTCTGTGCCCTGAGAACACTTGTGGGCTAATGGGGCAGAGATGGGTAACTAAACAATTACAAGAGGCAGTCGGTAGAGGTGAGGCAAGGAATAGGGAAGGAGGTAGAAAGGTCATGAAGTCCATATCGAGAGAGAGGTTGGGGGTACCTGGGTGGCTCAGTTGGTTAAACGGCTGACTGACACAGGTCATGATCTCAGTCTGAGTTCGAGCCCCACCTTCGGCTCTGTGCCGACAGCTCAGAGCCTGGAGCCTGCTTCAGGTTCTGTGTCTTCCTCTCTCTGCCCCTCCCCTGCTCGCTCGTTCTCTCTCTCTTTCTCTCTCTCTCAAAAATAAACATTAAAACGAAAAAGAGAGAGGATGATGATGTCATAGAAGACAGCCAGATGATTTGGCACCTGCCTTAATTCATGAAAGATGAATAGGAATTAACCTGGCAGAGAAGGGGAGAAAAAATATAGGAGGCATAAGGACTACCACATGGAAAGGGACAGAGTTGTGATATTATAAACTCAGTTCTGGGAACTTCAAGTGGCTGTTCTCTTGGAGCTAAGTTCTGTGATGGAGGCTGAGAAAGAAAGCTAGCTGGGGAGATTAGGGCTGGATCACAGAAGACCTTCTACATCATGCCAAAGATTTAGGACATGACGCAGGAATCGTTCTTATGCGCCTGCGTGCCCGTGTTCTACCCGCTCCATACTGCTCTCTGCCCCAGGAGGTGGACTGCATCTGCAGGGCTCCTGGAATCTCTTGCTTTGAATCAGATTTGGTCAGTAGAAGTCTGGGGAGAGAGGAAAGGAAGGAAGAAGAGCAAAGCCAGATATTTCTTCCCCTGGCTCCTTCTAGAGTCTTGTACTACCTGTGTTGCTGTACTGAAGGTCATTGTTCTTCCCAGGGCAGACTGTTCTGCCCTGGGTCCCGATACCCTTTTCCTCTCTTCATCTTTTTTGGGCATCTGGGTGGCTCCAGTATGTATAGCCCTCTGTTGCTGTATAACCAATTACCCCAAAACGTAATGGGGTTAATTGGCTTAAGCATGACGGTGATCATGTTATAGTTTTCATGGGTCATTAATCTAAGGTGGGTCCTCTTTGTCAGTGTCTCTCAAAAGATGCCAATCAAGATGTTGGCTGGGACTGCAGTTTCATCTGAAGGCTCACCCGGGGCGAGGCCCACTTCAAGCTCACTCATGTGGTTGTTGGCTGGATTTAGTTCTTCGAGTGCTGTGGAGTGATGGCCTCCGTTCCTTTGTTCCTCCATTGTCAGCTGTGTTTCTCCACAGGACAGCTCACAACATGGCAGGCTGTTTTGTCAGAGTGAGCAAGGAAGAAGAGTAGGAAAGGGGGGTGGTTGTAGGAGTCTCACTCTTTTATAACCCAACCTTGGACATAACATCCTCTTTCTGTTAGGAAGGAGCAGGTCACTAGGTCCACTTCTAGGTGAGGGGTTTATGCACAAGTCAGAGGCTCCCGAGTGTTACTTTATGGTTCTCCTATACTCTGCCACTTCTTTATACTTGGTTCTTTTTGAAATAAACCTTTCTTGAGTTGTCCTGTGTGTGCCATCTGTTTCCTCATAAAACTCTGACTCATGCAGGTATTAACCCCAAAGCAAAGAAAAACCACTGAGACGTTGTTTTTCATAAGGAAATTCACCACAGAGAAGTTTGAAGCAGGAAAGTCATATGGTCCATGTGGAGAACGCAGTTTTGCAGAGAGAGTGTATGAGAAATGGTAAAATTAGTAGGCACAATGGTTTGGTGAGTTTACAGGAATTCAGGTGAGCAAACAATCGTGGCCATATCAATGGCAGTGGTGATGTAGAGAAGAGGTGTGTTTGAGAGATGTTTAGGAGGTAGAATCAACAGGATTTGGTGACTGCTAAGATGTAGGGTGGATTTGAGGGGAATAAGGAGGTATCTTTTCACCAGGTTATACCTGGGTAATGTTGGAAGGTCTCTTGGAACCAACAAAATTTTGAACCAAATAAGTGTAGGGCCGAATCGCCTGCCCTTCTTTTCCTTGTGTGTAGAGAAATCAAGTGTCACAGAAAGAGCATGTAACTAGACCAGGGTGTCTGGGTATTGATTGTGGCCGCACCGCTGGCTCATTGTGGCCACGCACAAGTTGTTTCTGTTTTATGTTGAGCTCTGCCATTTGAAGTGAGGGGTTAGCGAGGCTGGGCGATCTCAGAAGTACTTTCAGTTCTCACATGCCCAGGGCTCTCATAATCTAAAATAAAGACATCACATTTCCTTACCTGTTTATTGTTTCATAGCCCTCTTTGCTTTCTTTCACATTTTCCCTAACAAGTTAACCCAAGCAAAATTGTAAAAAGTCGGGTAAGTCAGGATGTTTCAAACAAATGCTCTTTAGTCTTGAGGGCTTTTTTCCTTTTATTTTCTTTTAGCATTAAATAAAATTCCCAAGGACTAACTTCAGAGAGTATTCTGGGTAACTAATTTAATTGTTCAATCTGCATTTTAAGATTCCTTTCATTAAAAGTTTGAAGGTTTCTTATTGCCTTAGGACAGAGCTGTTCTGTTTTTTCCTTTTCCCCTAGGATTGGACTTGCCAGAGGAAAAGCGCCCCATCACATTATCTTGGTTGGCAGGAGACAGGAGTGTGGGCAAGTCCCTGACCAGTGGTATCAGTGTCCGCAGATGAAAGGGATGGTATTTTTAGTGTCGAGAATAGCTCAGTGTGGTTTAATAAGATGTGTTTCCACAAGTATAACTTTCTAATTTGGAAAGCCTTTGGTGTGTTCAAGGCTTCGTTTCATTTTTCCAATTTTTCCCCCTCATTTCATTTCAAGGAGCCTAAGATTTTACATTTTGGCAGCTTATTACCCTCACAATCGACACTTCTTTGCAGTATCCCTTACAGTGCAGAGAGTTTGAGTGGCCATAGAGTTCAGTCCCTATTCTCAGTATTTTGGACAAGAAAAACTAGAAGCTAACAGGTGTCTGTGAAGGGAAAATAAGGAGGTGTTTCAATCATTGTGGGATAGGTAGATTATTTTTTTAAAAACCTGTTTGCCAGTACAAATCAAAACTGAAAATGGACAAGTCTTTTGATTCACATTTTCACTTCTAAAAATGTATTACAATAAGGGAATGGGAAAAATATATACAAAGATATAAATATAGGTAGAGATATGCAGTCACTCCAAGAGAATATTTATACCTCTGTGGTGAATAACATCAAATGATATAAATCAAGCAAATATCTGTTGAAAAGGATTAAATAATCATAGGAGTGGATAGGATTTATATTCGGGATACCCCGCAGTTAGGTTACTGGGTCCCAGTTCTGGTATATCTACTAATTTTCTTGAAAGGAAGATGGTTACTGACCAGAGGTATGGTCTGATTGAATAGTTGGTATTTTTAAAACCCTACAAGACTTTGCCATTTTTGTTTTATTTGCTAAACATAACGGTTATGTAGAGTTCCTAAAAAGTTACTGTTGAGGTGCCTGGGTGGCTCAGTCGGTTAAGCATCCAACTCTTGATTTCAGCTCAGGTCATGATTTCATAGTTTGTGGGATCAAGCCCAATGTCTGGCTCTGCACTGACAGAGCAGAGCCTCCTTAAGATTCTCTTTTCTTCTCTCTCTGCCCCTCCCCTACTCACATTCTCTGTCTTCCTCAAAATAAATAAATAAACATTAAAAATATTGTTTTCATTCTTTCATTTTCTATATCTCTGTGCTTACCTCTGGGACCTTTTTTCTTTGGTCTGGAGAACTACCTTTAGTATTTTCTTGAGTGCAAGTCTGCTGGTGAAAGATTAAGGAAGATAATAAGGATTTATTGGCTGCCTACTCTATACTAGGTACAGTGCTGGGTACTGTACATACACTGAATCATGTAATCAGCAGGATAGCTTGGAAGGCAAATGGCGGTCAGCCTGTATTACATACAAGGAGACAAGATCAGAAGGAGTAAATAACTGGTATTGAGACTTAAATCTGGGTTTGCTTTATTCTAAAGCCTATAGGTTTTTTTTCAAATAAATTGAATTATGTAAAAAAAAAACAACAAAGAAAATCTCAAAGTTGTAGTTAATTGTAGGAAAGTTGGTGTTGTCATGGTGGGCTTACAGCAGAGGAAGGGATTTTAAGAGAACTGATTTGAATTGCATCTTTAAGAGAGGGAGGATTTAGTTCTGTAGGAAAAGCCAAGAAATGCTTTTAGGTGGTGGGAGTTGTGTAAGCAAGGTTTGGTGATAAGAAAACCTAGATGTATTTAGGAGGCAACATATTTTATAACACTAAATCCAGGAGGTGTGCCTCATGTAATAATAGCTTTATTCTTCATATGGAGAGCCCAAGGCAAGAAAACACTAAACATTTCTAGTTCTGAAACTCACCTGGTAAATATTGGTACAGCTGAGCTTTCTGCCAACATTCTTTCTTTCCTTTTAAAAATTCCTTGTTTTCCATTTTAAAAGTAATAATTCATTTTCAAGGAATATATGAACTAAAAAAAAAATCTCACCTATTCCAACCATGCAAATATGACCACAGTTAACATTTTGGTCTATTTCCTTCCTGTCTTTTATATAAGTAATGCATATAAGTTATGTACATTGTATACACACACACACACACACACACACACACACATATATATACATTCACACATTATATACTATATATATATTCAGGGCTAAAAAGAAGAACAAAGCTGGAGGTATCACAATCCTGGATTTTGAAATACACTATAAAACTGTAGTAATCAACACAGTATGGTACTGGCACAAAATAGACACATAGATCACTAGAACAGAATGGAGAACCTGGAAATAAGCCCACAATTATATGGTCAATTAATCTATGACAAAGGAGGCAAGAATACACAATGGGAAGCCTGTGTCTTCAGTAAATGGTGTTGGAAAAACTGGACAGCTACATGCAAAAGAATGAAACTGGATCACTTTCTCACACCACACACAAAAATAAACTGAAAATGGATTAAGGACTAAATGTGAGACCTGAAACCATGAAAATCCTAGGAGAAAACATGGACGTAAACTTCCTTTACATCAGTTATAGAAACATTTTTCTAGAGATGTCTCCTCAGGCAAGGGAAAACAAAGCAAAAGTAAACTATTGGGACTGTACCCAAATAAAAGTCTTCTGCACAATGAAGGAAACCATCAACAAAACAAAAAGGCAACCTACTGAATGGGAGAAGATATTTGCAAATGATACATTCGATACGGGGTTGCTATCCAAAATATATGTAGAAGTCATACAGCACAACAAAAAACCCCCAAATAATCCAATTAAAAGATGGTCAGAAGGCGTGAATAGACATTTTCCAAAGACATACACATGGCCAACAGAAACATGAAAAAGTGATTAACATCACTAATCATCAGGAAAATGCAAGTTAGAACCACCATGAGGTATCACTTTACACCTGACGGAATGGCTAGATTCAAAAATACAAGAAACAACAAACATTGGTGAGGATATGGAGAAAAATGGTGGGAATGTAAATTGATGCAGCCACTGTGGAAAACAGTATGGATGTTCCTCAAAAACTTAAAAATTGACTTACCATATGATCCAGTAATGCCTCTACTGGGTATTTACCCAAAGAAAATGAAAAGTAGTTTGAAATGATATATGCACTCTTGTGTTTATTGCAGCATTATTTGCAATAGCCATGATATGGAAGAAACCCAAGTGTCCATCCATGGAGGAATGGGTAAAGAAGGTGTGGTGTGTGTGTGTGTGTGTGTGTGTGTGTGTGTGTGTGTATACATACACACATACATATATACATTTATATGTGACAGAATATTACTCAGCCATAAAAAAGAATAAAATCTTACTATTTGCAACAACATGGATATACCTAGAGGGTATAATGCTAAGGAAATAAGACAAATACCATGTGATTTCACTCATATGTGGAATTTAAGAAACACAACAAATGAAAAAAGAGCCAGACCAAAAAACCCACTCCTTTTAAAAAAATTTTATTAATTTCTTTTGAGAGAGACAGCGATGGCATGAAAGGGGGAGGGCAGAGAGAGAGGGAGAGAGAGAATCCCAAGCAGACTCTGCATTGCCAGTGCAGAGCCTGACATGGGGCTCGAACCCATGAACCATGAGATGAGGACCTGAGCTGAAACCAAGAGTCAGACGCTTAACTGACTGAGCCACCCAGGCGCCCCTAAAAAACCTTCTCTTAAATACAGAGAACAAACTGGTGGTTGACAGGGGAGGTGGGTGGGGGATGGGTGAAACAGATAAAGGGGATCAAGAGTACACATAGTGAGCACTGAGAAATACGTAGAATTGTTGAACAACTATACTGTATGCCTGAAACTAATATAATTCATGTTAATTATACTTCAACTAAAAAATTAAATATATATTAGCCTCGTGGGTAATCACAATGTATATACTATTTTATGTTTTCCTACCATTGCCTAAGCATTAATCTTAGGCCACAATATGTCTCCATAATCATAGTTTTGAAGATTGTATTATATTCTAAGTAGATAATGTACCGTAATTTACTTAATCAGTTCTTTGTTATTAACAGCGAAATTTAGAATTTCTAGGTCAGAGGGTATGACCTGTGTCATGACTCCTGACATATATTGTTTATCAGAAGGTCAGTATTCATTTCTGCATCTGTAGGCTGGCCTTCCCTGGGTTGTTTTCAGTGTCGATTGAGTTTAAGAAAGATGGCGAGGGCATCTCCAGTAACTGGGGCTGGAGCATATCTGGCTCGAAACCTGATCCCCATCCTCATGTCTGACTAGCTTTGCAGCACTACCCTTATCTTGGGAGCCTCAACGCTTGGGTATTAGAAAATTTCAACTTGGAACCTTTCCAAGCCTTTTGCTATTTTATTCCCTATTTGTTTTTCTTAAGCAACTAACTAAATAAGAATAACATTTCAACCTCTTTCCACTCCCCGCGCCCCCCTCCCAACATTTTTCCTGCCTGCACCACCTCTGCCTCCAGTTTAACCATGGGGTTGGTTCTTACATTTTAAAGCTAAATACAAAAGCACAGTTCTGAGAACCAGCCAAGTTCTGCAGCCAAGTTTGAAGAATAAAACTTTAAAACAGCTCTTCTGTCACACACTTGCGAGGGGAGGCAGGCTTTGCTATAAATAAGGCACATTCCATTTCTATCTCATCCTGTGCAGCCCGCTTGGATAATGCTGTTTGTATAGGACTGCAGTGTTCTCTCGCTGCCCACTCACCCTTTCAACCTTCCCTTTTAGATTGCATTTTATTTAAGTGTTTGGTAGTTCTGGAGTTTAGGGACCCTGCTCGAGAGAAGAGTACAAGTTTCCTTTCATTCTTTGGGGTTAAGTGTACTAAGATAAGGTGGCTGCCTTGTAAGAAACTGCGTCTTATCTGAGACATTTTTAGCAGCTGCCGTATTAGTTTCCTGTGGCTGCTGTAACAAATTACCATAAAATTAGGGCTTAAAACAAAACACATTTGTTCTCTTGTGGTCCTGGAGGTCAGACGTCTAAAATGACTTGGCGGAGCTGTAGTCCTTCTGGAGGCTCGAGGGGAGAACCCATTTCCTTCCTTTTCCATGATGCTGCCCCCATTCCTCAACTCATGACCTTGCCTCGCTCTGACCTCCTTTGACCATCATGTCTCCTTCTCTGACTCGGCCCCTCTCGCATCCTTATGGGAACCTATGATTACATGGAGCCCACCGATACAATCCAGGGTAACCTCCCCATCTTGAAATCCTTAACTTAATCACACTTCCAAAATCCCTTTTGCTGTGTAAGGCAGCATATTCACAGGTTTTAGGAGTTGGGATGTGGACATCTTGGTGGGGGGAGGTATTCTGCCTACTACTTAAGGGAAGGAAAAATAATTTTGGAACTTTTTCTGTTTTTCATAGCTGCAGAGAAGATGTGCTGAAGGATTGGTTTTCCTTGTAGTGTTTGGGATGGTAGATGTATGGCAGCCTAAATTAAGTCTCAGATATCCGTTTGTATTTGCTAATGTCCATTTGAAGACTGGAAAGAGGAGCCTTTCAGTGGCTGGCAGTGAGGATGGGAGGCAGTGTCTTAGTTAAAGAACTTCCTTCCCTCCTTGCAGGGTGCTTATATTAGGCTTTGCTTAGGGCATTGAGGGGAAATGAGCAAGCAGATGCTTTCTAAATAAGTGAAGGAAAACGCCCTTTACTAGAGCCTCCTCAGAGCGTCTTTCTTATGGGGCCATCCACCTCCAGTGATTTTAGATTTTCGAATATATAAAAATTGTGGTACTGAACAGTAGTTAATCAACACCGTCCTCATGGCTGGCTGGAGAGTGCAGTAGAAGACCATGACCTTGCATTATTTTTTTCAAGCAGCAAGAGAGCACTGGCAAAATGCGGTCTTCTTAACCTGAAGGCTAAAGGAATGTGCCAGTCTGCTTGTTGACTCCCCTGAGGCCACTCTTCCACCAAATTTCCTGTCCTGGTGAGGAGTCATGACACATAATGGCAGAAAAAAGGTGCACAGGTGGTAATGTTGGCGGTAAAACCACCGAACAATGGCACGACCCTGGTTGTTAAAATGATTCAAGGCAGATGAGCCCCTCCAAGGAGCTAGTCAAGAAAACAGATGATAAAGTCTAACTGTTAGCAAGGGATTAGAGTGAGCTTTTTCTTCCCCAAAGGAATGGTTGCTATCGCTAACTTCACTGCTTTCTGGGGAAGGAAAGGTCCGTAGTTGAAAACAAGATCTACTGTGGCCCGTGACTTGTTACAACTTTAGGACTGTGGTTAGCAAATACTTGCCCTTGGACCTAACCCATCCCCATGTCAGTTCTTAGAGAGCACTTGAACTCAGGATAGTTTCTACAGTTTGAAACAGTTGGAAAACATGTACAAAGAAGCAATATCCCATGATGTGTGAAAATCACGTAAAATTCAGATTTCAGGGTTTGTGCATCAAGATTTATGGAGACACATTCATGCTATTCATTTATCAGTTAGCCGTGGCTACCACACAGGAGCTGAGTGGTTGTGGCAGAGATTGACCATATGCCTGACAAAGCCGAAAATATTTACTAACTGGCCTTTTACAGAGATGTTTGCAGCCTCTGCTTTTGGGGATTTGGAGGAGACTGAAAAAAGCCTCTGCAAATGTCCTTGTTGGGACAATATTTCCATAGGAACCAAGACCCGGTGATTCTGCCCAGTGGAAACTCATTTCTAGGAACCCATGGGGAGTCTGGCTGGAGAATGGGTGTACAAGATAACCCGGAAACCGGGTGTATTCATAGCCTCTAAATAACACACAAACCCTCCCATTCACTCCTGGAATAGCACCTCTCCTTTGCTGAGGGGGTCGCAGAGTTAATTCCAGGACGTTATTGAAGAGATTCTGTTTGGTTGGTTGTTTGTTTTTTTTTTAAATGAAGAAGAGCATATTGGGCTGCTGGAAGTGTTGGGCTGTGTGTTCTGAAATATCCCAGTAGGACAAGTGCCAGCTACCTACGTTTCAGATGCAGTGTCCGCATGGCTCTCATTTTTCCAAGACCCACTTTGTCCAGGCATCGGGCCAGTGCTCTGGCACATGATGGCTCACGCCGGCGACGCCTCTGCAGGATCATCGGTGCCACTCCCACTCTGCCTATGAAGAAAGGGGCTCGTGGTGGGTACGCCTGGGCCTGAAGGCTCTGGGAAGCACAGGGCCACTTCTCCACAGCCTTTTCACAAGAAGCTCTTTTCCCAGGACCTGGAAGGAGCAGGCCAGCCACTTGGGTGCTGCTGAGTTCTAGTCTTTTCTCTGTGATACCAGGGCTATCATGATTTCATGAGCACAGTGCTCTAATCACTGAGTTATAGTACTCAGCGACAGAATTAACTTCCTTACTTAGGTTGTGTCGGAATCTTGACTGTTGTGAATGGCGCTGCAACAGGCATGGTGCAGAGATTGCTTTGAGGTACTGATTTCGTTTCCTTTGGCGGTATACCCAGAAGTGGGATTGCTGGATCGTGTGGTAGTTCTGGCATTTTCTGAACCTCCATACTGTTTTCCTTGGTGGCTGCACTGACGTACATCTGACCTAGGGGGAATAAGGATTCCCTTCTCTTCTCATCCTCACTAATGCTTGTTATTTCTTGTCCTTTTCATGACGGCTATTCTAACAGGTGTGAGGTGACATCTCATTGCGGTCTTGATTGGCACTCACAATAGCCAAGCTTTGGAAACAACCTAAATGTTTGTCAGCGGTTGCACGGATAAAGAAAATGTGGCCTGTATATACAATGGAATATGATTCAGGCATAAAGAAAGAAGAAAACCCTGTCATTTGTGACGATGCGATGCACCTACAGGACGTTGCAATGAGTGAAATAGGCCTGACAGAGGAGGACAAATACCGTCTGGCTTCATTTGTGTATGAAATTTAAACAAAACTAGAATGAACTCAGAACCAGAGAGTGCGCGGTGGTTGCCAGGGGCTGGGGGTGGAGGAAAACAGGGAGGTGTTGGTCCAAGGGCACAAACCTTCTAAGATGAGGTTCTGAGGATCTAATGCACAGTATGGTGACTCTAATTAAGAATACTGTGTTTTGCTTGAAATTTGATAAAAAAAAATACATCTTAAGTATTCTTGCCACACACACACACACACACACACACACACACGTAACTATGTTAGGTGATGGGTGTGTTAATTAACTTTGCTTGCAAATATTTCTCAAATCATGACTTTGTGCACTTTGTATATGTACAATTTTGTTTGTCACTTATACCTCAATAAATTCAGGAGGAAAATGTTAACTTCCATTTTATAGTTCCTCGCAGCCCTCCATAGCTTTCATATTATGTGTGTGAAAGTCCTGAGATATTGCTTATCTAAATTAAAAAAAATTTTTTAACGCTTATTTATTTTTGAGAGACAGAGAGACAGAACATAAGCAGGGGAGGGGCAGAGAGAAAGGGAGACACAGAATCAGAAGCAGGATCCAGGCTCTGAGCTGTCAGCACAGAGCCCGACGCAGGGCTCGAACTCACAAGCCGCGAGATCATGACCTGAGCCGAAGTTGGCCACTTAACCGACTGAGCCACCCAGCTACCCCTATCTAAACTTTGTAAATGAGGAAACTGAGGCTAGTCTAGGGTCAAAGGGCCTTTAGTGGCTGAGCCAGACCTTCTGACCTCAGGGTCTGCTGCCGTGCACACTACTTCCCATGTCTTCTCCATGAGGCGGGGCTGGGTCTCCAGCCATGTCACTTAAACTAGTCTTAGCAGAGGACTGTGCTATAGTTTAGCCATATGGTGCTTGGGTTCATCCTAATGGTGGTCACCAACTGACCTCCATGGACCAGTTTTATATCCTAGGTTTTTTTTTTTTTTTTTTTTTTTGGCATTACTCTAAAACTGTGGCTCTGTTGACTACAGTGTACTGCTTAATCTCTTTCTCTTCCTCATGAACACATCTGTTGCTGGAGTTTCAGCCCCAAACCAGACCAAACCAAAAGTGGGTTTCCATTCATGTTCCTTTTACCACATGGCTCCAAATCAGGAAAGGTGTAAGGCATGTGTTCTGCCTACAAAAGGGCTGAAAACCTGTGGGAAAACACGCTTTCAAAGAAGGTTTGTGTTCTTTGGGACATAGGAATCTACCATTAATCACAACTGCGGCTTCCAGCTGCACAAGTTATTAAAAGAGCTCATTTTAAGCAAATTTTAAATAGCAGACATCGTTCTTCAGCACATTTAACAAGCACTGTCCTGGTTTTGCCCCAAGCCCTGCACATTCCTTCTCAGTCTTCATCAGAGGAGTAGCCCACCCTGGGGCTTCTGCCCGCTCTGTGACTCCTTGGCCCCCTTCTCTTGTCCGTGCTGTCTGGGAGTAACTGTGTGGCGTGTGTATGCTGATTTGGGGACTCCTCAAAAGCTAGCCCCTCTCCAGACTCCAAATGCTTATATCCAGCTGTCCAAAGGGTGTCTCTGTTTGAGGCCTCCTCACTGCGGACTCAACAGGTAGAACATAGCTCCTGTTGGCCTGCCTGAGACTGTGCTCCTTCTGGAATTCAGTGGCTGGTATCATATGATTCATCCGGTGAGCATCTGAGCACAAACCGAACATGATTCTCTTTGACAAAACTCACTACTCACCCCTCTATGGCATGCATATATTTTTATTTCTGTATGTGTTACCTTTTTCTGTTTGCCTCCTTATGATATTATAAATAAATATTGCCTATTTATTTTAAGCAATAAATAAATGTTTTGTGGGCAGACCTGTTGATAACCATTCCTGAAACGTATCCCATTACCTTTCCCAGATGAGATTTGCTACCACATGACCTCTCCTTACACTGGATAGACCGTGTAACTCCATTTTTGGTGCAAAAATTAGTAGCGTCTCTCTGAGCTTTGCAAACTTATTTATCTTAGGAATTATTGAGCTTGGCTGCTGTCCACATCATGTAACAATTCTGTCACATTTCCCTTCTTGCTTGCTTTCTTCCCTCACCCCCAACTTCTCATATTCCTATCTGTGAGCGAGAATGCAAAGAAATGAAGACAAGAATACAAACCCATATTTCTCTCACCAATTAAAAATATCTTTTCATCTTATTTTACTATTCAGTGAGTTTCTTGTCCTCTTTCTATGTCACAATTAAAACAGCTTCTTTCCTTCTTAGTATCTTTCTTTAAAATTTTTTTCTTGTTGCAGAAACGATTCATGTTTACTCTATAAAATTGGAAATTACAGACAAACACAGAGAAGGAAATAAAATGTATAATCCTTCTTGCTCACAGAGCTATAGTTAACTTTTAAAATTACCTAGTTACAGGGGCGCCTGGGTGGCTCAGTTGGTTGGGCATCTGACTTCAGCTCAACTCATGATCTTGCAGTTTGTGGGTTTGAGCCCCATGTAGGGCTCTGTGCTGACAGCTCAGAGCCTAGAGGCTGTGTGTGTGTCTCTCTCTCTGCCCCTCCCTTGCTCTCACTTTGTCGCTGTCTCTCTCAAAAATAAATAAACATTAAAAACTCTTTTTTAAATACCTAGTTCCATACTTTTCTCCCTTATGTATATATTTCAACAAAAGTGTCGACTTATTGTACTTGCTGTTGGAAAACTTCTTCTTACTGAATAGATTGAGAACATGCTCCCATGATAGCAGATATTTCTCTAGATCAGAGTCAACAAACTTTCTCTGTAAAGGGCCATATAGTAAATATTTGAGGCCTTGTGGGACATACTGTTTCTTTTTAAACTACTTAGCTCTGCTGTTGTCAGTGTGCTATGTAAATGAATGAGTGTGGCTATCTTCCAATAAAACTTTATTTTCAAAAGCAGGCAGTTGACCAAGTTTGGCTCATGGCTGGGCTATGGTTTTCTTATGCTTACTCTAGAATACCATTTTTAATGGCTGAACAGTATTCTACTTTATCAGTATATCATGATTTCCTTAACCAATCAAAATAATAGCTAATGTTGCTTGAGGCTTCACACTGTGTTTCACACACTGAAAGGTTTTGTTTTTCTTTTCACTTTTCTAGCCCATTCTGAAATGTAGGTATCATTCTTTCTATTTATCAAATGAGGAAACTCGGATGAAAAACAGACAGGTAATTTGCCTAAAGTTAGATGGCTGTTAGGTAGAAAAGACAAAATTTAATTTGTTTGAGATTTAGAAGCCATGCTTTTTAACTATTCCTTATATTTTTATGTGCATTGAGGGTTATTTGCTTGGGATAAATCCCTAGAATTAGTATAACAAGTGCATCCAGAGGCTTTTGATCTGTGTTTCCAGGTTGATATGTATGGCCAAATCCTATTTCTTGGGGGTGTATAACAGCACTGTGTGCCTAGCACCCTTACATATATCAGGGACTTTTTTAAACCTTAGCAAGAATACTTCATTGTTTTAAATCATATTAAAAATTATAAATACAGATGAACATTTACCTTATGCGTATTTCTCATTTCTCCTTCTTAGGTGAATTTCTCATTCATGTCCTTTCCTCATTATTCTATTAGAGCAGTTGTCTTTTCTATTGATTTATTGGAGCCTTTCCTATAAGGAATTCCTTTGGTGTTTTAGTTGATGTTACATGGATTGTTATGAAAATGGTCCATTTACTTTAAAAAGCTATTGTCTTTATAATTAAAGAGAGTCAACAAAACGTATTTGGTTTTCACATAAAGCACTAGTTAGACTTCTGGAATTAAACAAACAAACAAAAAACAATAAAAAATCTTGTAAGGTAAGAGAGAACTTATTTCTGCTAAGGAACTTGTCCCTTTAGTTCACATCTTCTTAAGTCACCAAGGATTTGAGTTCTTTAATTGGAACTCTTGATTTCTGCGGCCATGGCAACACATCTTAGCTGCCATGAGCAGCCTACACCTTCACAAAATATTTTTTAGGGAGTGGGTTTTAGATGGAATTCATTATCCAGTGTATTCATGGAGGGTCTAGATGAATTAATGGGTGGTAGACAAATAATTGTATAATAATAATACTAATAAAAGTAGTGAAATTAACTATAGATAGATATCTTCGTAATAGTTAATAGTAGGTAGTTACTAACTACTGGTCACTTACTGTATTCCAGCCATAATGCTAAATGCTGTATATTATTTAATTTGATCTTCACTATGATACTAAGTCATAGACATTGTTTTTATCACTGTTTTACACATGAAGACACAGACCAAAAACTTAGGTGGCTTATCCTGGACTTCATAGCTTCTAAGTAGGAGTGAGCTTGACTTTGATGCCGATGCTCCGCTGCTTGAGACTTCCAGTCTTATTACAGAGAGATGTTGGGGGTATATGCTTGCTTGTATACATGTGTATGGCAGATATCTTGGTGGTCAGAGATGGAGTCAGCTCTACTAGACTCTAATAACACTAGGTTCAATGGGCTACGAATCTGACCCAGGATGCAGAACCCATGCTTTTGTAAAGATCAGAGTTAGGATGCTTTATTAGATTCAAAGAGCACAAAGGGTAGCTGTTCCAATATATTCTGTCTCAGGTTTCTCTTGAGGACCTTGAACTGAAAGACGATATCTGATGGGGAAAGACAGAGTTGTAAGACCTCCTAGGCACAAAGAAAGAAGAATCATTTTTCTTCTTTCCAACTTTACTGAAGTATAATTGACAAAATTGTGTGTATGTATATCACGTTTTCTTTATTCCTCCATCAATTGACAGGATGCTTCTGTGTCTTGGGTATTATAAATAGTGTTGCTGTGAACATGGAATTTCAGAGATCTCTTTGAGATACTGATTTCATTTCCTTCAGAAATGAAAGGGTTCTCTTTTTCCTGCATCCTCACCAACCCTCGTTACTTCTTTTGTTAACAGCCATTCTAATAGGTGACACGTTATTCTGGTTTTGATTTGCATTTCCATGATGATTAGTGATGTTGAGAATCTTTTCATGTAGCTGTTGGCCATTTGGATGTCTTCTTTGGTAAAATGTTTATTTAGTCCTTTGCCTATTTTTTAGATTGGATTATTATTATTTTTGCTATTGAGTTATAGGAGTACCTTATAAATTTTAGATATAATCCCTTATGAGATATAGTTCATGAACGAATCCTTTTATTCTGTAGGTGGCCTTTTCGTTTTGTTGATTGTTTTCCTTGCTGTGCTGAAGGTTTTTGGTTTGTTGTAGTCCCACTTGTTAATTTTTTAATTTTTTTGGTTATGCTTTTGGTGTCACATCAAAAAATCATTGTCCAGACCAACATTAAAGAGCTTTTTTCCTATATTTTCTTTTAGGAGTTTTACAGTTTCACATTTTACATTTAAGTCTTTATTTAATTTTGATTTACATTCAAGTTAGTTAACATATAGTGCAATAATGATTTCGAGAATGGAATCCAGTGATTCAGCCCTTACAGCCAGTGCTCATCCCAACAAGTGTCTTCCTTAATGCTCATCGCCCACTTAGTCCATTCCTCACCCCAAACCCCTCCAGCGACCTTCAGTTTGTTCTCTGTATGTAAGAGTCTCTTATATTTTGCCCCCTCCCTGTTTTTATCTTATATTTGCTTCCCTCCCCTAGTGTTCATCGGTTTTGTATCTTAAATTCCATATATGAGTGAAGACATATGATATATGTCTTTCTCTGACTAATTTCACTTAGCATAATACGTTCTAGTTTCATGCACATTGTTGCAAATGGCAAGATTTCATTCTTTTTGATTGCCAGAAATTTTTCATATATACATATGTGTACACACACACACATACATACATACATACATACCACATATTCTTATCCATTCATCAGTTGATGGACATTTGGGCTCTTTCTAGACTTTGGCTATTGTTCATAGTGCTGCTATAAACATTGGGGTGCATGTGCCCCTTCAAAACAACATGCCTGTATTCTTTGGATAAATACCTAGTCATGTAATTGCTGGGTTGTAGGGTAGTTATATTTTTAATTTTTTGAGGAACCTCCATGCTGTTTTCCAGAGTAACTGCACCAGTTTGCATTCCCAGTAGCAGTGCAAAAGAGTTCCTCTTTCTCTGTATCCTTGCTACCATCTGTTGTTTCCTGAGTTGTTAATTTAAGCATTCTGACAGGTGTGACATGGTATTGCATTGTGGTTTTGATTTGTATTTTCCTGATGATGAGTGATGTTGAGCATTTTTCCATGTGTCTGTTAGCTATCTGGATGTCTTCTTTGGAAAAGTGTCTATTCCTGTCTTGTCACTGGATTATTTTTATTTTTATTTTTTTGGAGATGTTGAATTTGATAAGTTCCTTATAGATTTTGGATTGTTTCCTTTGCTGTGCAGAAACTTTTTATCTTGATGAGGCCCCAACAGTTCATTTTTGCTTTTGTTTCCCTTGTCTCAGAGATGTGTTTAGTAAAAAGTTGCCATGGCTGAGGTCAAAGAGGTTTTTACCTGTTCTTTCTGATTTGGATGGTTTCCTGTCTTATGTGTAAGTCTTTCATCCATTTTGTGTATGGTGTAAGGAAGTGGTCCATGTTCATTCTTCAGCATGTCACTGTCCAGTTTTCCCAAAACCATTTGCTGAAAAGACTGTCTTTATTCCATTGGATATTCTTTCCTGCTTTGTCAAAGATTAGTTGGCCATACATTTATGGGTCCATTTCTGGGTTCTCTATTCTGTTCCATGGATCTAAGTGTCTGTTTTTGTGCCAGCACCATACTCTCTTGATGTTTACAGCTTTGTAATATATCTTAAAGTCTGTAATTGTGATGCCTCTAGCCTTGATTTTCTTTTTCAGGATTGCTTTGGCTATTCAGGGTCTTTTCTGGTTCCATACAAATTTTAGGATTGTTTATTCTAGTTCTGTGAAGAATGCTGGTGTTGTTTTTGATAGGGGTTGCTACATTTAGGTCTTTAATCCATTTCCAGCTAATTTCTGTGAAAGGTGTAAGATAGGGCTCCAGTCTCATTCTTTGGATGTGGATTACAGTTTTTCTACCACTGTTTATTGAAGAAATTATCCTTTCTCCATTGTGTGTTTTTGTTTTTCTTATCAAAAGTTATTTGACCATATATGTGTGGATTTATTTCTGGGTTCTCTATTCTGTTTTATTGGTCTCTGTGTCTGTTTTTTTGTTTTTTTTACATTTTTTAAATGTCTTTATTTTGAGAGACAGAGACAGAGTATGAGCGGGGGGGGGGGGGCAGAGAGAGAGAAGGAGAGACACAGAATCTGAAGCAAGCTCCGGGCTCTGAGCTGTCAGCACAGAGCTCGACGTGGGGCTTGAACCCATGGACTATGAGATCATGACCTGAGCTGAAGTCAGATGCTTAACCAACTGAGCCACCCAGGCACCCCAACTCTGTGTCTGTTTTTAGCCCAGTATCATATTTTGATTACTATAGATTTGTGATACAGTTTGAAATCAGGAGTTGTGATGCTGCCAGCTTTATTCTTCTTTCTTAAAATTACTTTGAATACTCTGAATATTTTGTGGTTCCATATGAATATTAGGATTGTTTTTACTATCTCTGTGAAAATAGCAATTGGACTTTTGATAGGGATTGTGCTGAATTTGTATATTGCTTTGGGTAGTATGGATATTTTAATAATATTGATTCTTACAATCCATGAATATGGGATATCTTTCCATTTATTTATGTCTTCTTCAGTGTCTTTCATCAGTGTCTTATAGTATTCAGTGTATAGGCCTTTCACATTCTTGGTTAAATTTATACCTTCATTCATCCCACTGTAAATGAAATTTTTAAATCCTTCTTTCAAATACTTCATCTTTAGTGTATAGAAATGCAACTGATTTTTGTATGTTGATTTTGTATTCTGCAACTTTACCAAATTTATTTATGCTAAATTTTTTTTGGTTGAGTCTAGAGTTTTTTTATGTGTTAGGATTATGTTATTTGCAAACAGAGACAATTTTACTTCTACCTTTTAAAAATTTTTTAAAAATGTTTAAATCCTCCATATTTGAGAAAGAGGAAGACAGAGCATGAGTAGGGGAGGGGCAGAGAGATAAGGAGATATAGAATATGAAGCAGGCTCTAGGCTGTCAGCATAGAGCCCAATGTGGGGACTGAACTCATGAACAGTGAGGTCATGACCTGAGCCAAAGTCAGATGCTTAACTGACTGAGCTACCCAGGTGCCCCTTACTTCTACCTTTTTAATATGTCTGTCTATCTGTCTGTCTTCTTTCTTTTTTCTTTTTTTTTTTTTCCTAATTATTTTGGCTAGGACCACCAGTATTATGTTGAATAGAAGTGGTGAGAGTGGGCATTCTTGTCTTTTTCCTGATTCTAGAAGGAACACTTTCAACTTTTCACTGTTGAAAATGTTAGCTGTGGGCTTCTCACATATAGATTTTCTTAGGTTAAGGTACATTCCTTTTACACCGAATTAGTTGTGAGTTTTTATAATTAATGGATGTTGAATTTTGTGAAGTGTTTTGTTCTGCAGCTATAGAAAAGATCATATAATTTTTATCCTTCACTTTGTTTGTGTTGTATCATATTTATTGATTTGCATGTGTTGAACTTCCTTGCATCCGAGGGATAAATCCCACTTTATCATGGTGTATGATACTTTTAATGTGCTGTTGGATTTGTTTAGCTAGTATTTCGTTAAGGATTTTTGCACCTATATTCAAAAGGGCTATTGGCTTGCAATTTTCCTTGAGTGTCTTTGTCTGCCTTTGATACCAGGGTAATGCTGACCTCTGAAATGAGTTGGGGAGTTTCCCTTCTTCTTCAAGTTTTTGAAATAGTTTGAGAAAGATTGGTGTTAATTCTTTAAATGTTTGGTTGAATTCACCAGTGAAACCATGTGTTGTGAGATTTTAAAAAAGTCTTTACTTATTTGTTTTGAGGTGGGGAGGGGCTGAGAGGGAGAGAGAGAATCCCAAGAAGGCTTCATGCTCAGCGCAGAGCCCATAATGGGTCATCTCCATGACCATGAGATCAGGACTTGAGCCAAAATCAGGAGTTGGACACTAAGCCAACTGAGCTACCCAGGCACTCCTGTTGTCAGATTTTTGATTATTGATTTAATCTCTTGACTCATTGTTAGTCTGTTCAGATTTTCTATTTCTTTATGATTCAGTCTTGGCATGCTGTATATGTATATGAATTTATCCATTATTCTAAGTTATCCAACTTGGTGTATAATTATTCATAGTAGTCTTTTATGATCTTTTTATTTCTGTAGTGCCAGTTATTGTGTTTTCTATTTCATTTCTGCTATTACTTGCTTGAGTTCTTTCTTAGTCTTGCTTAAGCTTTGTCGATTTTGTTTATTTCTTCAACAAATCAGCTTCTAATTTTATCTTTTCTATTATTTTTCTAGTCTCTGTTTTATCTCTAATTTTTATTCCTTCCTTTTGCCCATTTTGGGCTTAGTTCTTTTTTTTAATTTCTTTGAGGTATAAAGTTAGATTGTTTAAAATCTTTCTTATTTCTTTTAATGTAGGTTTATTGCTATAAACTTTCCTCTTGAAACTGCTTTTGCTGCAAGCTATAGGTTTTTTTGTATGTTGTGTTTCCATTTTTGTGTGTTTCAATATATTTTTGGGTCTCCCTTTTATTTCTTTAATGATCCATTGGCCATTCAGAGTGTGGCGATTAATTTTTACATTTATGAACTTTCCAGCTTTCCTCCTGTTATTGATTTCTAGTTTCATACCATTGTGGTTGGAATAGAGACTTGATTTGATTTTAATCTTATTAATTTTTTTAAAGCCTTGATTGTATACTAGCATATGATCTGTCCTAGAGAAATTTCTGTGTGCAGTTGAGAAGAATGTGTATTCTGCTGCTCTTGGATGGGATACTCTTTATATTGGTTAAGTCTCTTTCGTCTAAAGTGAAATTTAAGTTCAATGTTTCCTTATTGATTTCTGTCTCAGTGATCTATTTATTGTTGAAAGTGGAGTATGAAGTCCCTTGCTATTTTCATCTTGTCGCCTATTACTACTTTCAGATCTGTTAGTATTTGCTTTATATATTCATGTGCTCATTGTTGGGTGCATATGTATTTACAATTGTTATATCTTCTTGATGAATTAACCCCTTTATCATTATATAATAACTTTTTTATAGTTTTTGACTTAAAGTCTATTTTGTCTCATATAAGTACAGCTACCCCTGCTTTCTTTTCTTATCCATTTGCTTGGAAAATCTTTTGCCATCCCTTCACTTTCAACAAAATATGTTCTTAAAGTTGAAGTGAACCTCTGGTAGGCAGTATATAATTGGGCTTTTCTTGTTGTTGTTGTTGTTAATCCATTCAGCTACTCTGTGACTTTTGATTAGATAATTTAATCCCTTTACACTCAATATAACTATTGATAGATAAGGATTTACTCTTGCCATCTTGTAGTTGTGTTCTGGCTATTTTGTAGTTCCTTTGTTTCATTCTTCCTCTCTTGCTATCTTCATTTGTGATTCAGTTTTCTATAGTGTATGCTGAGGTTTCTTTCTCTTTCTTTTTTGTGTATGTAATATAGTTTTTTGCCTTGAAGTTATTATAAGACTTATATAAAATATTTTATAACAGTCCATTTTAAAATGATAACTTTGAATGCATACAAAACCTCTACCTTTTTACTTTTCCCTTTTGTGTTTTTGATAGCACAACTTATATCTTTTAATATCATGTATCCATTAACTAATTATTGTACCTGTAGTTTTTTTTTAAGATTAAAAAAATTTTTTTAAACTAGTCTCTATACCCAATGTGAGGCTCAAACTTATAACCCTGAGATCGAGAATTGCATGCTCTACTGACTGAGCCAGCCAGGTGCCCTGTACCTATAGTTATTTTAAGTCATTTTCTCTTTTAACATTTTTCCTTTATACCAGAGTTAAGTGATTTAAACAATATCTTTATAGTATTAGAATTTTCTTAATTTGACTATATACCTTTTACCAGTGAATTATATACTTTCATATGTTTTTATGCTATTAATATCCTTTCATTTCTATGTGAGAACTCTCTTAAGTATTTCTTGTAAGGTATGTTTAGTGGTAATAAACTCCCTCAGTTTTTATTTGTCTAGGAAAGTCTCTATTTATCCTTCATTTTCAAAGGGCATCTTTGATGGGTAAAGTATTATGGGTTGGCAGTTTCTTCTTCTAGCACTTTGAATATAGTATCCTGTTCTCTCTGAACCTGCAAGATTTCTGCCAAGCAATCAGCTGATAGCTTTATAAGGGTTCTCTTGTTTATAACACATTTCTTTTCCCTTGCTGCTTTCAAAATTCTTTCTATGATTTTTGATAGATTTATTGTAATTTGTTTCAATGAAGTCATCATTGTGTTGAATCTTATTGAGGACCCATGAGCTTTATGTACCTGGATGTCTTGATCTCTCCCAAGATTTGGGAAGTGTTCAGTGATTAGAGGAGAAACTACTTCTATTGGCCATCCAAATTACTCCCAAGTGTCTACCAATTTACATGCAAAACTCTCTTTCCTGCCATTAAGCATTCTACCACCTGATGCCAAACTGTAATTTTAGTCTTCTATCACAGGATTCCATAATACATACCCAATTCTCTGGGCAAACAGACCCGATCCAAACACAGCCTGTTTTATCTTCTTGAAATGTCTTCAGTTTCTCTGCCTCATCCCCAAGTCTTCATCTGTCAGAATTCTGGGCCTTTCTCAATACAGAGATAAAAATTCTGCCTAAAGATCATTTCCTAATTTTTATAGACAAAAGTGACTTCCTCCACTCCCATTTGATTCTGATGGTATTTATATTACTTTCTTTTTAAAAATTTTTAAATGTTTATTCATTTTTGAGAGATGGAGAAAAACAGAGTATGAGTGGGGGAGGGGCAGAGAGAGAGGGAGACACAGAATCTGAAGCAGGCTCCAAGCTCTCAGTGGTCAGCACAGAGCCTGATGCAGGGCTTGAACCCATGGACTGCAGGATTATGACCTGAGCTGAAGTTGTACGCCCAACAGACTGAGCCACCCAGGTGCCCCTATATTTGTTTCTTTAAAAATTTTTTAAATGTTTATTTATTTATTTTTGAGGCGAGAAAGAGAGATAGAGTGTGAATGGGAAAGGGGCAGAGAGAGATGAAGACACAGAATCCAAAGCAGGCTCCAGGCTCTGAGCTGTCAGTACAGATGTGGGGCTCAAGCCCACGAGCTGTGAGATCTTGACCTGAGCTGAAGTTGGATGCTTAACTGACTGAGCCACCCAGACACCAGTATTTATGTTACTTTCAAGTCAACTATAACCTAGTTAATTGTAGGATAGCTTTTGTGTGTGTCTTCCCCATCCAACTTCATTGAAAGACCCTTGAGAATCAGATTTAGTCCATTTTTGTATGCCCTTTAGGACTTGCATGATTCCTTGAATGTAATGATTTTCCATAGATAAAAATGGCATATTGGGGCACCTGGGTGGTTCAGTCAGTTGAACATCTGCCTCCTGATTTCAACTCAGGTCGTGATCTCATGGTTGTGAGAGTGAGTCCCAAGTCGGGCTCCTCTCTGAGCATGGAACCTGCTTTGGGATTCTTTCTTTCCCTCTCTTTCTGCCTCCCTCTCTCTTTTTCTCAAAATAAATAAATAAACAGAAAAAATGGCATCCTTAATTCTGTTCTTTTTTTTAATGTGTCTGATTCTTTTATTAACATAGAGGTAAACATAAAGTCTCTTAGATAGCTTAATCTTGTTCTTATGGGTCCTGACTCTAGAAGAAAGGAAACTTCCATTTGGACCTTTGATAGAGATTGAATTTTGACCCCTGCTCCCAACTGTATTGAAGCCCCACCCCTTTACCTCAAATTGTGAACTAACTTGGAAATAGAGTCATTCCATATAATTAGTTAAGATTAAGTCATACTGGAGGAAGGTGGCCCTTATTTCAATATGACTGATGTCCTTATAAAAAGGGAGATTTGGACACACACACACACACACACACACACACACGCACACACGCACACACACAGAGAACACCTTGTAAAGATTGGAGCTCTGCTGCAGCTAAGGATCTATCAAGCTGGGAGACGAGACTGGAGCGCATCCGTTCTGGAGCGAGACCTTGCGGGCGCCTCACCTCAGCCTGTGGCCTCCAGAACCGGGAGAGGGTACGTGTGTGTTGTTGAAGCCTCGCGGTCCGCAGCGCTCGGTTACAGCAGCCTCCGGAAACTACTACCGGCCTGCACCTCCACCGTCCTCAGAAACAAGACTACGGTGTTCTCAGTAATCCTTTTCTTGGTAGAACTGAGGGCTGAGGTATGGTAGCCTGATAACAAAGTAACCAGAACCTTCTCTATTATTTGCACCCCTGGTCCTTAGCTTCAGACTAAGTTCTTATATCCCTCAGAGCCACTCTAGTGCTGGAAACTCAGCATGTCTGGACTGACAGTCTTTTATCTTTTTTTTTTTAATGTTTATTTTTGAGAGAGGGTGGGCAGAGGGGAAGACGCAGAATCCAAAGCAGGCTCCAGGCTCTGAGCTGTCAGCACAGAGCCCAATGTGGGATACAAACCCATGAACTGTGAGATCATGACCTGAGCTGAAGTCTGACACTTAACTGACTGAGCCACCCAGGAGCCCTTGGACAATCTTTTATCTTTTTAAAAAATTTTTTTTATAGTTTATTTATTTTTGAGACAGAGACAGAGCATGAGTCCGGGAGGGGCAGAGAGAGAGAGAGACACAGAATCTGAAACAGGCCCCAGGCTCTGAGCTGTCAGCACAGAACTCAGCACGGGGCTCAAACCCACGAACTGTGAGATCATGACCTGAGCTGAAGTCAGACACTTAACTGACGGAGCTACCCATGCGCCCCTAACAACCTTTTATCTTTAACACTCTTCCTCCCGAAACCTCTCAGTTTTTATTACCATGTTTCTGTCAGTCCCTCTGGCTGAAGCCTTCTGCAAGCTTTCCCTTTTCTTATCCCCAATTAAAAATATTTAGATTTCTTCCATTATTTGAAAAATAGGAAGATCTGGCAACATCAGCTCCTCTTACTGATGTCAATAATTAATTGGCCAGACTGAGGGGCAGACCCGTAACACAGAGAATGTGTGCTCAGTCCTGCCTGACAGCGCATGCCTGAGCCTTGTTTGCGTTGGGGCTTGGGACTCTGGCAGGATGCAGGGGGAGCACTGCCTCTCTCTCACAGGGTCTAAGTGTAGACTTTCCATCCTGGGTGAAGTGAGACTGAAGGTTCGTGTCCTGCTGTGTCACTTACCGGCTGGGAGGCAGCCATCCGGAGGCTCTTTAATCTCACTGGGCCTCCGTTTACTAATCTGTAAATGAGATGATAATGGAGCTCACTTCATAGGGGTGTTGAGAGAATTAAATGACTTAATGCACATCAAGAGGTTAGAACCTGGCATGTAGCAGGTGCTTCATAAACGATCCCTTGTATTATTATATATGCAAGGAACTCTTATTGGCATTCATCCAAACAGCCATATTATTTTTCATAAAGAAGAGCATAGTTACTCCTCAGTTTCGCCTTGTTTCCACCCCATCCCACTGGTTTAACATACCTTAAGAAATGTGGTGTTAGTTGGTACATACAGACTCAGGGCTGGCCTAGCAGGGAATTTGGGGCTCAGCTTCTGGGATCTAAAGTGGCTGAGCTCCTGGGCCTCTCCTGGCAGCTTAGTCCCCTGTGCTTAACTGCCTTCGATGTTGCTTAGGTTCTAGTGACCAAGGGCACAGCTTGGTGACTGGCCTCCTGAGGCCTCCAGAGTCGCCAGGGGGTGCCTCTAATTAGATACACAGTTGAGCACGCAGGTATTTATCCTGGAGGCAAGAAAGGCAGCTGGGAATAGCTGCTTAACATGAAATGCAGACAGCAAGCCCAGTGTTAGTCAGAAGCATGTTAACTATGATTTGAGGCATTGGCAAAGCCCAGGCAAGCCAACAGCAAGAACCCCAAACCCAACCATTTGCAACATATTCCCCTTTATAGGGCCTTTCCTAAGCCCAGCTGATTCATTCAGCTGATATTTACTGATTGAATTCCCCAGTAGGGATTTATTAAGCAATTCCTGAGTGCCAGATACATACAGCATGAGGTGTCAATGATAAATTAAATGATGAGTAAGACACAGTCCTGCCTGTAAGGAGTTTATAATCTGGTCATTGGGATAGATGGATGAGCCAATAATGGTGTTGGGGTTCGGGGGTAGTCATAGGCGTGGGTTATAGTATCCCAAAGTGGAGGATCCTGACTCAGCCTGGGGGCAACCAGGGGGCCATTATACTTGTCATTTTTTACTTAATGCCCTGTAACGATTGACTTTTGTGAGGACAAGGATTGTGACTCTCTTTTCATTACAGTATCTCCAGTGCTAGCCCAGTGGTTGGCATATGGTCGAGGCCCAATCAACATTTGGTAAATAAGGTAATTAAATGGTATCTAAGCTGAGAACTGAAGAATGAGGTGTTAGCCAGGAGAGAGAGAGAGAGAGAGAGAGAGAGAGAGAGAGAGAGGGAGAGAGAGTGTGTGTGTGTGTGTGTGTGTGTGTGTGTGTGTGTGTGTGTAGGTGGGGTAGAAGAATGGCAGTAGGAAATAAAATGGTGAGAAATGACATCATGGGGAGGGGGTGGCATGTCCTCCTTGGGAAGGAGAAAGATTGGTTCTGGAACCTGTTTGCTCACACAGTGGGGTGGTGTGGAGGAATTCAGGAGGCATGGGAAAGGCTGATGATGAAAATAGCATAGAATTATTAAATGTTTAAACAAGGAGGACTGGTTGGATTTGACATGGATGTTTTAAGGTGCAGGAAAGGGATTGGATTGGAGAGGACAGGGTGGAAGCAGAAAGGCCAATTCGAGGGCTTCTATAGAAACCTTGATTAGAGATGAGGGCGGCTGGACAAATTACTGATAATGGAGACAGGGATGTGGATAGATTCAAAAGCAACTAGGAATGTAGAATTGTCAAGTCCTGGCAATTGTGTCTAGAGAAGGAAGGAAGGAACATCACTGCATCTTTAAAGGATGCTAGCATCATTCACTCACTGGATAAACAACAGAGGAAGAGTAGAAATGGGGAGATAAAACCACATGTGGACACACTGGGCTTGAGTTGCCTACAGGGCGTTCAGTGGGCAGGTGCATGCATCAGGCTTACCCTCAGGAGATTGATCTGGCTTGATACACAGGTTTAGAGACTCATTAGCGTAGAAGATCAGGGATTTATAACCTAGCGGGTTCCACTGATAAAATTCAGAAGGCCCATGAACCTCAGAAATTACATTGAAGTTTTAATGCACGTGCATCGTTCTGGAGAGTTAGCTTTGTATTAACCTTTCCAAATAAATTAACTCTTGAACCTTAGGGCTTTTGGAACTGGAAGAGATGGGATTGCTCAAGCAGAGGTAGGAAGGAGAGAGCTGTGGAGCATCTTGGGGATGGGGGCACTGTGCTGAATCGGTGGTGGGGGGTAGTGTGTAGGGGATGAGATGAAGATTTACAGAAAACATTGGCTTTACTGTTTATAAAGTGCTTTCACAGACACTGTCATTTCATGTCTCAGTAACTCAATGAGATATTTATCATTTGGCTCTGTGTCAAAGTTCAGTACAAGACACAGAAACTTGACTATAAATTTTCAACAAGAAGGGATTTAATACAGAGAATGGGGTGCTTACAAAGTCACTGGAAGGGTGAGCCTCAGAGGAAAGATTCCAGAACAATCTAGGACCAACGTCAGAAGGCACCCTTGCAGTTGCCATTCTGGCATTGGGAAGCCTGGGTCAGAAAGTCGCTGTGTCTGCCGCCATTGCTGCAGCTGCTTCTTGGCCCTCGGAAAGCTTAGAGCAGGGCACCGGGACACTGCCGGGGTTCAAAAGTCTCATGTTTCCTTGACTTTCCTTTATGGCAGTGAGCAGTCTGCAGCCAGATTGCCCAACACCTCTTTGCACGAATGCATCTAATTAGTGGAACCCAGTTAACCCCTGCACCCCCAGATTCAGGAAAGTCTGGAAAATATCTTTATTCTACCTCTCCACCTAAAAATGAGAGTGAAATGGAGGTAGAGAAGAGGTCCTCTCCCACCTCCCCAAGGGACAGATAGCAAATATTTTAGTCTCAGCGGGGCACGTGGTCTCTATTGTAGCTACTCACCTTTACTATTGCAGCGCAAAAGCAGCCATAGAAAGTACATGTAAGAATGAGCATGGTTGTGTCCTAATAAAACTTTATTTATAAAAATGGGTATTGGGCTGGATTTGGCCTATGGGCCTTAGTTTGCCTACCCCTCTCATGATAATTACAGTGGGTTCATTTTACAGATTAGGGAATTAAACCAGAGAGATTTAGAATGATTTAGCCAGTGTAAGTGAAAACATACCTCATTATTTTGGTTTCAAAGTTCATGCTATATTCAACAAACCTTAATGCTGAGCCCATATCTCTTTGAGAGACTTGTGCCCTAAAGAGGAGTTAAAATGTCCAATTCACGGACTATGGTAAAAGCCCTAAGAATGGTGCAAAATGCCTTGTAGGCATGTCAAACATTCTTCTGTTTGACGGAATAAATCACTGGGAGTGATCTGAGCTAGGTGTTGCAGGAAATGTAACTTTAATAGGTGGTAGGTGGGGTGCAAAAGAGCATTGAAAGCATTGAAAGTAGAGTTGGAAACTTCAAGGCAAGTTTGGGAAAACAGCTGGAATCCAAACTCATCTGAACTTTGTGTCCTTCTGGGTTTTAAGAGAGGAAGACTGGATTATGGAAAACCTTGGATGTTAGGATTAAAAAATCTGGGTTGCAAAAGCAGAAGCCCTGGCAATTTTTTGAACAGGGCTGCGATACACTCATTACTGCAGGAAGAATGATCTGGTGGTATTGTGGTACAGGATTTTTTTGGCTCAGAAGCTACGGCCAACAAGAATTCACACAGGAAGTGATTGCCGTATCCTTTCATGCAAAGGAAGCAGTGGATATGAGGGACTGCTTTAGCCATTCATGGCACTTGGAAATTTATAAATGTAGGTGGGTTGGAAGGATGGCTTTGACAGTGAGAATTGAAAATAACAAAACTTAGAAAGCCAGGAGCAGGAGGTTGTTTTTGTAGGAAAGATGGTGGGTTCCATCTTGGATATTATGTAATGAGTGGGAGAAATGGAAAATGTGGGGCAAGCAATTATAAATATGGGCTTGATTTTCAAGAGAGTGGTGGTTGGGTGTTGTCACCTACAGCTGGACAGAGAGCTACAGAAAAGTGCATGTCTCTGATGGTTGTGGGTAGTGGAGAATACCCAAGGCGGAAGCCAGGGGTCTTAGGCCATCAGGAGCCAGGACAGGCACAGGGATAAGCCTTGGGGTATGGAGGGTGGGTGGAGTACCAGGGGGAGTGTTAATCAGAGTCAGGGGAGGAGTGTTCCCAGAAAAGGGAATGGCCAGCAGTGTTTGTATGCCACAGGGTGGACAAGAAATGTTCAGGAAAGGCTACTTGACTTGGTGATGACCAGCTGTGGGTGTACCCTGAGAGCTGTTTAGTGTATGGTGAGTAAGTGGAGGTGGAAGTTGTGGCCTGTTCACTTGAGGAATTTGATAGTGGAAGGAATGAGGAGAGAAGATGGGAGACTAAAATGTATTTGTGCCAAAGTTGGTTAATTCTTCAGTGCCTAAATACCATAAATGACTTCCCCCATCAGAATGTATCCTGATTTCTCCTCCCCCTCCCCGACCAAGACATCCTAAAGGAAAAGGTGGAGGGGGGGGCCAAAGGAGGGACATATTTATTCTCTCTTGATTTCAGGATCTGTTTTTTTGGTCAGCTGTTTGTGTCTGACTTGACTTTGCTTTTTGGCTCCGCCGGTCGCCTCTCCTGGCAACCCGTGAGGTAATACACAAGTGTGTGCAGTTGTTAAGCAACTGCTTCCAGCCGTGGAGGCTCTGCTAAATTTGGAACACGCATGAGTCTCAATCTAAGTCTTCATTCAGTAGGGAAAAAATAAGTCCCTGACTCTGAAATTTCAGAGGTTATACATTTACGGAATATAAAATCAGTGCGCTGATGATTTTTGCCTTACCTCACTGGATTCCTTTAAAATCTACTAGAGAATTGCTGTGCAGTGAAAATTTCATTCTCTTTAAATCTTTTCTAGAAAAAAAAAGTAGGCATGGCCCGGCTCCAGAAGGAATGAAGTATCTTACCCCGGTGCTTTTTATAATAAGCAAAAGCAACATACACTATAATGAAAACAGAGCAAACGAACTCGAGAGTCTCAGATGGAAATGATTTCATCTGTCTAAATTAAGTCTTTATTTTATACTTATATCTATATATATTTTTTGAAAAGTTGGGTGTAGAGCCCAATGTAGGGCTTGAACTTATGACAGTGAGCTAAGATGAAGAGTTGGATACTTGACCAACTGAGCCATCCAGGCACTTTCCTTCTTTACTCTAACACTTATTTCCTCTCACACCTTCGTTAGTGGCTTTCACAACATAATCAGCTTCGTCTCAAGTCGGTTTTGAAATGGATGCACAAAGATGTAACTGGGGTTAATATTTTTCTGTCAGTCGAATTCACTTCCTTCCTCTTGTATTTAAACCACTGTTATTCTCAAAGGCCCTAACCTGTGTTTCTCTGGAGCTGTTTGGAGATTGGAAATGATCTCGTCCTCTTTCCCATTTGTATAGAACTTCAATTTTTGAAGCGTTTAGATGTCCTTTAATTTCATTCATCCGCACAATAATCTGTGAAATGGGCAGTATTCTCATGAAGCCCATCTTACAGATAAAGGAACTGAGGTTCAGAGTGGTTAATTAATTGGATCAGAGTCACAGAGGGTACCAGCAGCAGACCCAAGGCTAAAGCTCAAGTTCCTCAAGCTCGAAATCTATCTTGTTTTTTTTCCCCCTATTGTGCTTTGGATGCCATTTTCGACACAAGTGTTTTCCTTCATTCGTAAGCACTTCAATGAGTAAGCTTTGTACACCACCAGGTTGGTTTCTGGTAGTGCATTGATTGTGGAGCGCTAGAAGCTGAAACCACAGACTTAAAATGACAGTCACCCTTCTTGGAGGCTTGGCCTTTATTGAATGGAGGGCTCCCGTTAAGGAAAGTTATGCACTGAGATAAGAGGCTTGTCAATCTTTCAAAAAGTGGAAATTTCTGGGCTCCTTGGGGATGGCGAATGACAGTCAGTATGGAGGGGTTTGCAGAGGTGAAGTACGTTACAAATGCTGGAGGAGAGGCCGTAGACTGTGCTTCTGGGGGGGATGGATATTTGCATGTTTTATCTTCTGGACACTGCTGCCTTTGGCCCATTCTGGATTTTATAAACAAGCCTATTTTGCTTCTCTCTAGAAACGGGTCTGTTATCTAGCTTCGTGGTGGTTTTCTGTACGTGTGAGCTTGTGCTCCGGTTAAATTGAACGCTTGTACTGCTGCAAGAGTGAATTTAGTGACATTGCCAATATCTTACCCTCAAGTAGTCTTTAAATATTCTTAGCCTTGGGAGCTGGCCCAAGAAATTGCTTATTCTTTTCCCCACACCACTCAGCATATAAATCCTGAATTACTGCTGACCAAAGATACGTAAAGTACAAATCAATAAGCATTTTGTTCTTATATTTTAGGGAATGAGACAATGAGTGAGAGAAAACCCTTTGATGAGGTTTGCAAATCATTGTCGTCATTCTACGGATTAACAGGGCTGAGGCTATTATTTTTCTCGTTCATTGCCTACCATGTCGTTACATTGCACTAGAAGGATTTTTTAGTAGCTTTTTGAAATATAAGTCACATACCAACAATTCACACATTTAAGGTATACCATCCAATGGTGTGTGGTATGCTACATTATCAATCTTTTTAGTATATTTATTTATTTTGAGAGAGAGAGAGAGCTGTGCATGCACAGTAGGAGAGGGGCAGAGAGAGAGAGGGAGAGAGAGAGAGAGAGAGTCCCAAGCAATACATTCTTTAGTTTTTAAAGTTATGGTCATAGATATAAAACATAAAATTTGCCGTTTTAACCATATTTCATGGACAGTTCAGTGGCATCAGTTATACTCACGGTTTTGTGCTACTGTCACCACTATTGCTGAAGTTTTTTTTTTTTATCACCTCAAACAGAAACACTGCACCCATTTAACAATAACTCTGCCTAAAAGGATTATTGAATATGCTTTGATTGCTACCTTCATGTGTGGGTAAGGCCTTTGAGGAAGAGTGTTTATTCTTTGAAGGGAAGTTCCATATGGCACGTGACACAGGCTGGGGGCCCTCTGGAAGCAGCCTCTGAGAGGAGTAGGCGGGACATCGTGGGGGTATTTCTCAGGGTCCACACCTGGGAGGGACGTGGGGGGCAAGACTTGGCAGAAGGAGAACGTGGGCTCCGCTGCAGTCATAAGGCCCCGTCCCGTCCGCTGGGGCCCTGAGCTGGGGACTCTAGAGCTGGGCAACAAGTATGCGCCCTTATACCTTTTCTCTCCAGTCATTAGATGCCACAGGCCCTGGAGGGTATCTGAGCAGCGGGTAAGTACGTTACTCCTTCAACCAGGGACATCTGGGGAGAGAGCTGACAGCAGAGACCCATGAGCCAGAAGTGTTCGTGGCAGCCGGGGGACGAAATCTTCAGCCGATGCCTCCCAACGTTGCTGCCCTTTGGATCCACCTGGGCATCCTCAGTAAATTCCGTGCCTGGTTTAATTGATATGGGGTGACCAGTGGGCCGCAGGACTTCTAAGAGCTGCCCCGGGGGCTGCCGTGAGCAAGTCTGGGACTGCCTGCGTTCCGTCCTGAGGAGGTGGCCGGTCAGCGCCATGACACCACTGTGGGAAGAGCCTGCATTTGGGAGTCAGGAAGATTTGCATGTGGCTTAACCACTAACTCAGCGAGTTCTCACTTAGGTTCCACTAATAAGACTTTGCGGCTGAGCTTAAAAAAAAAAAATATATATATATATATATATATATATATGTATACACACACACACATATATAAATATAAATGGAGGTGCATTTGGGTGGTTGGGAGGGGACTTACAAATCGATACAAACACAGTGAACACTGACAAGAAAATTTGGCATCAGACAAGAATGCATAATTTACAAAGAAGTTCAGATAACTTAAACATTTGAAGATATAGTGTCTTAATGCATTCATTGCCTTTCATGTCTGAAGAAATGAAAGTTAAGACTGTGTTTGCTTATAGCACTCAGTGGCGGTGAAGGTGGTGCTGGGGGCAGTCTTACAGCCTTGGGACGTGCGCACCGGTGCAGCATTTGTGGTGGGATGTGCATACAGATTCTTGAAAGGAGAATCTCATCTAATTCCCGAAGTTTCTCCTGAGGAACTAACAAATTGGTGTATAAAGATGTGTGCATAAAGGTGTGATTACTGGCAATGGCGGGAGACCGGGAGCAGAACAAACGCTCACGGATAGGGTGTTGGTTAGATAGCTCGTGGTACATACCTATTTGGGAATTACGTAGTCATTAAAGAAAATAATGTAGCGTGCATATATTAACAGAGGAAGATAAGCATCATGTATTTTTAAATGAGAGAAGCAGTAAGCCAAAGAGTATGAGCCTGTTTTTGCGTTAAAATCATATTTGTGTTGAAAATGCCTCTAAGAAAAATACCAGATGTTAAGAGTAAATAGTGTTTCCGAGATACCACCTCACACCGGTCAGAGTGGCTAAAATGAACAAATCAGGAGACTATAGATGCTGGTGAGGATGTGGAGAAACAGGCACCCTCCTACACTGCTGGTGGGAATGTAAACTGGTGCAGCTGCTCTGGAAAACAGTGTGGAGTTTCCTGAAAAAATTAACAATAGAACTACCCTACGACCCAGCAATAGCACTGCTAAGGATTTACCCAAGGGATACAGAAGTTGCTGATGCATAGGGGCCCATGTACCCCATGTTCATAGCAGCACTGTCAACAATAGCCAAAACATGGAAAGGGCCTAAATGTCCACCACCTGATGAGTGGATCAAGAAGATGTGGTGTGTATATACACACATACACAACGGAGTAATACATGGCAATGAGAAGGAATGAAACATGGCCATTTGTAGCAAAGTGGATGGACCTCGAGGGTGTCATGCTAAGTGAAATAAGTCAGGCGGAGAAGGACAGATACCATATGTTTGCACTCATAGGTCTAACAGGAGAAACCTAACAGGGGACCTTGGGGAGGGGAAGTGGGGGAAAAGAGTTAAGGAGAGGGAGGGAGGCAAACCATAAGAGACTCTTGAATACTGAAAACAAACTGAGGGCTGAAGTGGGAGGGGGGAAGGGGGAGGGGGTGATGGTCATGGAGGGGGACACTTGAGGGGAAGAGCACTGGGTGTCTTATGGAAACCAACTTGACAACAAACTATATATAAAAAAAAAGAATAAACAGTGTTCTTTCCCTTGAGTAGAAGAATTACAGGTGAATTTTACTTTCTAGCCTATAATTCTCCATAATGCTTAAAAATTATGCATATATTAATTTTTGTGTTAATTTTGTATTCAGGAAAAACAGAGAACCATTTCCAAAAATGACATGGTTCCAAAATTATACACACACATCTCCATCCCTACATGCTTGTGTGTGTGTGTGTGTGTGTGTGTGTGTGTGTGTTCATCTCTGTGTCTCCCTAGCTATCAGAGAGGGAACAGTCTGTAACCTAGTTAGTGGTTATCCCTAGAATTTGGGGTCATCGGTGATTTTCTTTGTTCTTTCTTATGCTTATTATACTTCACAGATTTTTATTTTTTTATTTTTTTTAGGTTATGTATTTATTTTGAGAGAGGCGGAGATAGTGAGAGTGGAGGAGGTTGCCAGAGTAGAGCCCGATGTGGGGCTTGAACTCAGGAAGCAGTGAGATCATGACCTGAGCTGAAACCAAGAGTCAGATGTTTAACTGACTGAGCCACCCAGGTGCCCCTATACTTCACAAAACTTTAAATGATTGTATCACTCTTTTAATGGGAAATTAAAAAGGGGAGCTTTTAATATTTCAGCATGCTTGCTTGGTCTGGTTTTCTATCCACCCTTTAAATAGCACTTACATCTGTTTCTTTGGAATGGTCCTTGGGTTAGGATTTTTTTCTCCCAATAATCACTACTACGTGTAGCATGGTTGTGTGCTTTAGAAACTTAGGGACATTTATTCTGACTCACACATTTGTTATCAAACTGTGTGTTTTCACTTTATTCATATCCCTCCCCCTTAAGTAAATTTGACCTTTAGATGAGGATTTAGATGAGGCATTTCCAAGCATAGCATCCATCATCTACCATTATACTTCTGCCTCATCTGTGAAATGGTAATGTGTCCTCTGAAAATATTGATATTAAATTAAGTCATTCCGTATTTGCTCTTAGGGAGACCTTTGAGGTTATTAAATTTACCAGGCAGGTAGGATATGCAGGAAGAGAAATGCTTGGGAAGCTTCCAGCAAGCCAAGGCTCTTCCATACATCTGACAAATCTCATTCATTCCTCCGGGCCCTGACTTAAACCTCACCTCCCTGTGTCCTGTCTTCTTGGATCCCTCAGGGCAAACTGGTGCCAACTTGTCCATGTGTTTATTGTGGTCCTCGTTACATCTTACTCTAAGTAGTTGGTAGCTGTCGTTCCGTGAAGACCTCCAGATAGGAGGTAATTTCTTAGGGATCAATAGATCACTAGTAAGAATTTGGTACCAGAAGAGGGGAACTGATATAACAAAAAATGAAAATATGGAAGTGACTTTGAAACTAGGGCAGTACCCGGTGGAAAAGCTGTAAGGATTTTGAGGGACGTGTTGGCAAGAACTTCAAGTGCCTTGAGGACACTGTTCACAGAAGTTTGGACTTTGAGGAGACTACCAGTGAAGGCTTAAGGGAAACCGAGCAGAATCAGACTGGAAACTGGAAAAGGCACAGTCTCTGTTAAGCCGTGGCAAAAAAAAAATGTAGCAATAGTATCATCTGCAGTAATGCGGAAAATAGCAACTGTACCTAATGAACTGGGTGATGCAGTTCTGGAGATTTCTATACAGTGTTGTTCTTCCATTCTCCCTGCCCCCCACCCCATTGCTTATAGTAAAATTGCAAGACAAACTGAAGGCAGAACTAGTGAACAGAAAGAGTGAGAACTTGCTGTTTTTGAAGATTCCCAGCCTTTTCAGATGGCACACGATACTAAAATTAAGCAATGGCTTCTGGGCAAAGATCAAATTGGGCACTCTCAGGAAATCAAGGTCCAAACATGAAGCCAAGGGTGTAACTGTAAAATCTTTTTAAGATCTCAAAAATCAGGGTGCCTGGGTGGCTCAGTTGGTTAAGCATCCAACTTTGGCTTGGGTCTGTGAGTTCGGGCCCCATGTTAGGCTCTGTGCTGACAGCTCAGACCCTGGAACCTGCTTTGGATTCTGGCCTGCCTCTTTCTCTGACCCTCCCCTGCTCGTGCTCTCTCTCTCTCAAAAATAAGTAAACGTTAAAAATTTTTTTTAAATCTCAAAAATCAAAGATGGTGATTCAGAGAGCTGTGCAGTCAGCCAAAATACCCTCTAAAGAGATAGGGGTTTGCTTTCTAGACCCTCTTGGTTAATGGTAGGGCTTCTTGGAAGCTCAAGGACATTGTACGTCAGCAAAAGTCCAAGGTGAGGAAGGACCCATTGCAAAGAGATTTGTGTGTGTGGCTTTTATTTAATGGAATGAAACCTAAAAGGATTCACAGAAGACCTTCAAAGTTTTTAAGAACATTACACTTGAAGAGACACCATAAGCTTGAAATGAAAGGGACATAGTAAGAAATGAAAATAGGGTTTTGATTCCCCCCCCCCCCCAAGTATCAAGAGGTAGGAAGCAGGCAGAGAAAACTACTCAGCTGCAAATACTTGTTACCTTTCATGAAAATGGAAGGACCATAGGGATGCCCAAATCAAGAGTCCAGAGCGTGGAGTTAAGAGCCATGGAGAATGATTCCCAGACCTCAGCAAGGAGCTCACAATGTGTGCTCAACAGGATTTCAGAATTGCTAGCCCTACATGCTTCCCATTTCCCCCTTTGTGGGCAAGTGTTTATAGTGGCTGTTCTCTATTCCCCCCCCCCCCCACCACTGTGTGTTGAACATGTGGGGACAGATAACTGGTTGCTTTGGTGGCACACATCTTAGACATTGAGAGGAACTGTACTCAGTGGGCTGAATGTCAAGGACTACACTCAAGGATTCGCACCCATGTCTAGACCTGATTTAGAGGACTCCTGGACTGGGAGCTGACGCCAGTATTAAATGAGACTTAAAAAAAAATTTTTTTTTATGTTCTTTATTTATTTTTGAGAGACAGAGAGAGACAGTGGGAACAGGGGAGGGTCAGAGAGAGAGAGGAAGATACAGAACCTGAAGCAGGTTCCAGGCTCTGAGCTAGCTGTCAGCACAGAGCCCAATGTGGGGCTCGAACCCACGAACGTGAGATCATGACCTGAGCTGAAGCCAGACACTCAACCAACTGAGCCACCCAGGTGCCCCTCAATGAGACTTTTAGCAACTGTTAGAGGGGTTAGTGTATACTGCATGTGGGACAGATGGGAATCATGGGGAGCCCGAGGGTGACTGTGGTAGCCAGCTTCTAAGATAGCCCCCTTTAATCCCTGACTCCTGGCATTCAGAGTTCATTCCCTCCACTTCCCACATTGTAGTAGGGTTCATCTTTGTGACCAATGGCAGAAGCAATGGTATGTCACTTTGAGATAAATTTATTAAAGATGGTATCTTCTGTTGTGGGGATGCTCTCTTTCTCTTATTGTCTTTGATCACTCACTCTGGGGCACATCATGTTGAGGACATTCAGGCAGCTGTGTGGAGAGATCCAGTGGTGAAGAACTTCCAGCCTATTGCCACACGAGTGAACTTTCCTATAAGTGTACCCTCCAGCTCCAACCAGGCTTCAGATTGTGGACCCCCAGTCGACAGCTTGACTGCAACTTCATGAGACACAGTGTAGAAAGGAATTAACATAGCAGACTCTAGACTGCTATCCTTAGAAAGGTCTGCTTCCGAGACTGGCTCTTGGCTGCCATCTGGGAACTTGGATTCAGGGAAGGTTCCCACCATTCTCGAATGATGAATGGTTGATTGCCTAAACTGTGCAAACAATATTATTTATGGCGAACTCCTGCTTTTATTTGGAAGTCCGGAATTTGGTGTGTGCTAGGCAGAGGGTGCCTGTAAGAGCAGCCCCCAGGAAAACCATTAGACATTGAGTCCCTGATGACAACATTTCTCAAGTTGTTGTCACGATGTGATGCTAAAGGAATTAAACTTGTCCTGGGTGATTCCATGGGGAGAGGACTCTTGGAAGCTTGTGGCCTCGTTTCCTATGAACTTCATTAGGTGCACATTTTTCCTGTACCTATTTTTACTTTATATCCTTTTCCTGCAGTCAAAGCCATGAGTAATACTCTATGTAGGTGAATCCTCCTAGTGATTGACCTGGAGGTGTTCCTGGGGATTCCCGATGCCAAGACCCAGAGCAAGAACCACCTATTCAGAAACTGAGATAACAGTCGTTTATTCTATTAAGGCACTGAGCTTTGGAGCAACAGATAACCATACAAGAAGCCAGTTATCTCTCCTCAGCATTTAGCTTAGTGTCTAGAACATAGGTGTTAAATATTTGTTGAGTGAATTGATATTTCTGCCTTTGAAGAATTTTATAGTCCCTCTGGTGCCTTTGCAGTAGAGATCTAAATCCTCACCTGCTATCATGAAGCTGGCTTGCCTTCCCTTTCTTCAGTCCGAAGGAACCAGTTCCAGTGGCAGCAGCCTGCCTTACAGTGACAGGATCCCACCATCTTCCTTTTTGGATAAGGCTCGTGCGTACAGGAATCAGTGTATGACCATGCTTCTCTGTGACTCACTTCTTATTCTCCTGGATTTTTTTTTCTTTTTCTCTCCTATGCCTTGGCAATGACAACTATTCTTACCATTGAAATGAAACCTTCTTCCTGCTGAAAAATTAATTACCGAGTGTTTCAGGGCCTTATAAGATATTTATATTTCTCTCTTGAGTCCTGCCTCTTACTCTGTCATATGATTGCCTTGACAAATGAATGTCTTTGTTTTACATTGTCCCCTACTCTGTATGCTATCTTGAAATAGACTTATATACAAAGATAGCGACCACTGAGGATAGCTTTTTTAATGTTTATTTATTTATTTTGAGAGGGAGAGAGAAAGCATGATCAAGGGAGTGTCAGAGAGAGAGAGAGAGAGAGAGAGAGAGGGAGGGAGGGAGGGAGGGAGGGAGAGGGAGGGAGATAGAATCCCAAGCAGGCTTCACACTGTTAGCACAGAGCCTGACATGGGACTTGATCTCATGACCACAGGATCATGACCTGAGACATAACCAAGAGTCAGATGCTTAACCCACTGAGCCACTCAGGTGCCCTCCAGGCTAAAATAACTTTCATGAAGAAGAAAAACCCAAAATATATACTAGAAGTAGACTTGCTGGAGTTATTTACAGTTTTTGAAAGAAGTATTTTAATCAAAGGGAATGTGTCTGTACTTGTCTACAGATGCGTGTGCATGCACACACACACACACACACACTCATCCCCTGTTGATTTCTGTGACATATCTTTTAGTACTTAACAGAATATTTTCCCTCCCTTTAAGTCTATTCCAGTCTTAGCAGATGATCTTGATTCTTATATTCCTGATAATTTCAAGGTGATCTAATAGATCTCTGATTTGATCTCTTTTTTCTTAATTAAAAAATACTTGCAGGTACCTGGGTGGCTCAATCGGTTGAGTGTCCACAACTTTGGCTTAGGTCATGATCTCATGGTTCCTGGGTTCGAGCCCTGCCTCAGGCTCTGTGCTGACAACAGGAGCCTGCTTCAGATTCTGTGTCTCCCTCTCTCTCTCTCTCTCTGCTCCTCCCCTGTTCATACTTTGCTTGTCTCTCTAAAAAATAACTAAAAATTTAAAAAGAAAATATTTCCCCCTCTTTTTAAGTATATTTATTTATTTTGAGAGTGTGTAAGCTGAGGAGTTGCAGAGAGAGAAGTAGAGAGAGAGAATCTCAATCAGGCTCTGCACTATCAGCACAGAGCCCAACGTGGCGCTCAGTTTCATGGAACCGGCAGATCATGACCTGAGCTAAAATCAAGTCTAATGCTTAACTGAGCCACCCAGGGACCCCAGTATGTTCCCTCTTATCAAAAACTCATCTGTCCTTCTTTCCAAAGGGTCCTCTCTATAACCTTTCCTCCTTCCTCTTGAACGTTATTTTTATCTATTATTCTACTTTTCATTCTTGCATTTTCTTTCTTCCTCTTACCAATTTCAATAAGGATAGTCAGGTTTCTCTGACTCCAAATAGAACAACCACCCTTTCCTTTGTCTGCTTTCTCTTGGAGTTATAATTCTATGCACTCCCTTGATTTTGTTGCCAAGCTTCTCAAGATTAGTCATTTCTGCTGGCTGCCTCACTTCCTCATCATTTACTTACTGCTTAACACTTAAAACCTATGGTACCCTTTCCATCTGAAATTCCCTCCGAGGTATTTTAATGAGCATGTCCGTTAGCCCTCCACCCCTCCACCCCCCAAACAGAGTGTTTACCTGACTGAAACGTTTATTACTGTCGTTACTTTCTTAACAACTACCTTTTCTTCTTTATTTGATATATGACATTTTTTCCACTTGGTTCCCCTCCTATCTTTTATAGCTAGATTTCTGATTATTGACTAATGGACCAATCAATTAAGACTTATCCAAGCTGGGAGAAATTGGTTTCTGGAACGAATGGTCCATTTACAAAAGGTCTGTTCCCTTCCCAGAATTTTTAATTCCCAGGGGTTCAGTTGCTTACGTAGAGTATGAGGCCATTGCATCTGAATGCACCATCTAGATACTGTTTTTTGTCAGTCTGGTTTATTTCATTTGGATAAGACAGCAAAATTCTACCTTTCAAGCTTCATATTTCCACCAGAAGGTGAACATATCAACCTACTGTATCTTGATCCCATCAAATTCTAACTGAAACCAGAATTTTAATTTTCCTTCCCCCCAAATAGCTCCTTATGACCTATTTTTCATCTGATTGTAGGAGAGGGATCAGCTTTTGTCCTTCTCTTTGACCCTGTGTCCAAACAATCCTCAAGTCTTATCAGAGCTACTTATGTATTATTTCCTCTGTTTGATATCTTTCTATTTCCACCTTTACTGCGTCCTTGCTCCTGCTTTTGTGCTACGTTCAGTCCCATACACTTGGGCCCAGTGGTTCTTTCAAAAGTGAAATCCCCACCCCGTCACGGTACCATCTGGAACTCATCTGTTTCTGGCAAGCAAAGGGTAGATGTCTCTCTCCACTTCCTCCTCTATGCACACGGTACCCTCATAGCTGCCCTTTCCTGTCCCTGTTTTGCTCATGATGTCCCATGAATTAGGTTGTGTGAGTAGGATCCAGCTTTGCAGGCAATTCTGGAGATCAAACGAAACCCCAGGAATCTGGAGGAAATTGCTGTACATATACACACACGTCATTTTTGCCTGTTGAAGTGCTCCTCGTCTTTAAGCGTCATCTCAAGTTGGCAGTGTTTTGCAGGAATGCTTTCATGCTTTGCCAGTGATGACACCCACTTTCTTCTGCACTACGTTGTGCTTTGTTTCCGGTACTCCGATGACACACAGCGTTTATGCTCTGTGGGTTTATAGAATGATAATCTATTAGGATATGAAAATTGGATATCAGAATTGCTGTTTTCTTTGTTTTTAATTTTTTTGCTACTGATATTTTTATGGTGGTAAAATATATGTAACATAAAATTTACCATTGTAACCATCTTCAAGTGTACAGTTCTGTGACATCACTCACGTTGCTGTGTAACCATCACCGCCATCCGTCTCTGGAGCTTTTTCATCTTCTCTGACTGAAATTCTTATAACACTATCTTTTAAGATTCCAATTTCTACAAAAATTTTATGTTATTTATTTTTTTTTGTATTGTGGGGGTCATATTTTTTTAACAAAGATTTTAAATGTTCATAAAATTAGAGAGTGTATTTTCAAAATAATGAAAACAATTTTAAATTTTTTAATTTATTTTTGGGAGAGAGCATGAGCAGGGGAGAGACAGAGAAAGAGGGAAACAGAAGGGTCCTGTATGGGCTCCACACCAGTAGGAGAGAGCTCGAAATGGGGCTCGAACTCATGAACCAGGAGACCATGACCTGAACTGAAATTGGGCACTCAACTGACTGAGTCACCTACGTGCTCCCAAACTAATGAGATTTGACATTGGAAGCATGTCAAAATCTTAAGAGACTGGGGAACACAATCCAAAGATTTATTAGGGGTCAATAACAATTTCATATCACTAGCATTTTATAAATATTCATTGATATTAATTTTGTTTATATGGTGTGAATGCAGGTGCTTCTTTGATATTAATTTTGGATGTAAGTTATTGATGGATACCTGTCATTTAATTATTAGATGGGCATCTGCTTCATAGAGAAAAAAATTTTATTTTTATTTATTTATTTTTTTAAATCATGAATTTGTTTATTTAGAACCATTTATATTTATTTATTTATTTATTTTTATTTTTATTTTTTGTAATATAACACTATTTATTTTTTTAACATATGCAATTATTTTCCGTCATTTACAATACAGTAGTTACAATGACACTCCAAACAGAAAAGCAAAGTAAAAAATCAAAACCCCCACTTCTATTTCATGTAATTAGACTTATACAGAAATTAACAGGTTAAGTACCAACTAGTTAATCACCTAATTTCACAGCTATCTGAAG